>JAMWET010002490.1:15000-22500 GCA_024036415.1 Prochilodus magdalenae
TTAAAGGGACCGTTACAGTCTCCAGAAGTCATCAGAGCTAAGCAACATTCTTTTATTTTTTTGATTTTTGATTTTTTAACACATTCTTCCCTAATACATTCATACGGGAGAGAATTTTGCTAAGGCAGTGTGACTCCAAAGGAAACTGAATGACGAATGATATAATGCTGAATAATGCTCCAATAAAAACCACATTGTCTCCCAACAAAAACAGTGGATGCTCGTGATTGACTGCGCCTGGGAAGTCCCTGCGCCAAAGTTTTCAAACAGTAATCATCCAGCGTGCAAAAGAAAAGTCAGCTGAGCGATGCCTGAGAAACTCATTAAACTCATTACACATTCATGAAAGGAGCTCTTCAGTTTCCAGATCCAACGGAACAAAAGCTCATTATGTCAGAGAGGCATAACTCAACAGGATCTTCATGTGCGACGCCCTACCAGGCACAGCGAGAGGTAAATTATGTTAACTGTGAACGTCTCTAATGGCATCTCTCTCAGCTAGACTCGGGAGGAACTCGGTAGTAAGCGTCTCAGCAGAGAGCTAATCGGGATAATGGCTCACAAACTGGCGTTTCACTCCGCAAAACAAAGCGCTGTCGTAAAAGCGGTATGAAAATCATCTCTCACTTAAATGCATCAACAAAGCAAATCCAGGCCTGGCTGTATTAATTGTAGGACATGACACTGTACCCTGGAGTGATGTACAGCACAGCGCTACTTCGTTAATGGTTTGGTCGGGCGTTTTAGTAAGGCTGGCACAAACAGCCATTTACAGGCTTCGAACACTCGATGGCATTTATGAAAGAGTGGCTGAACACTCATTCTCAAAATCTCCTTACTACAGTCGTATACAGCTGTTTAAACAACCAGGACTACAGTCGTACACAACTGTTTAAACATCCAGGACTACAGTCGTACACAACTGTTTCCACAACCAGGACTACAGTCGTACACAACTGTTTAAACATCCAGGACTACAGTCATACACAACTGTTTAAACATCCAGGACTACAGTCGTACACAACTGTTTAAACAACCAGGACTACAGTCGTACACAACTATTTTTACATCCAGGACTACAGTCGTACACAACTATTTTTACATCCAGGACTACAGTCGTACACAACTATTTTTACATCCAGGACTACAGTCGTACACAACTCTTTAAACAACCAGGACTACAGTCATACACAACTCTTTCCACATCCAGGACTACAGTCGTACACAACTCTTTAAACTTCCAGGACTACAGTCGTACACAACTCTTTAAACAACCAGGACTACAGTCGTACACAACTCTTTAAACAACCAGGACTACAGTCGTACACAACTCTTTAAACAACCAGGACTACAGTCGTACACAACTCTTTCCACATCCAGGACTACAGTCATACACAACTCTTTCCACATCCAGGACTACAGTCGTACACAACTCTTTCCACATCCAGGACTACAGTCGTACACAACTCTTTAAACAACCAAGACTACAGTCGTACACAACTCTTTAAACAACCAGGACTACAGTCGTACACAACTCTTTAAACAACCAGGACTACAGTCATACACAACTCTTTCCACATCCAGGACTACAGTCGTACACAACTCTTTAAACATCCAGGACTACAGTCGTACACAACTCTTTAAACAACCAGGACTACAGTCATACACAACTCTTTCCACATCCAGGACTACAGTCGTACACAACTCTTTAAACATCCAGGACTACAGTCGTACACAACTCTTTAAACAACCAGGACTACAGTCATACACAACTCTTTCCACATCCAGGACTACAGTCGTACACAACTCTTTCCACATCCAGGACTACAGTCGTACACAACCGTTTAAACATCCAGGACTACAGTCGTACACAACTCTTTAAACAACCAGGACTACAGTCATACACAACTCTTTCCACATCCAGGACTACAGTCGTACACAACTCTTTCCACATCCAGGACTACAGTCGTACACAACTCTTTAAACATCCAGGACTACAGTCGTACACAACTCTTTAAACAACCAGGACTACAGTCATACACAATTGTTTAAACATCCAGGACTACAGTCATACACAACTGTTTCCACAACCAGGGCTACAGTTGTACACAACTGTTTAAACATCCAGGACTACAGTTGTACACAACTATTTAAAAACCAGGACTACAGTCGTACACAACTGTTTCCACATCCAGGACTACAGTCGTACACAACTGTTTCCACATCCAGGACTACAGTCGTACACAACTATTTAAAAACCAGGACTACAGTCGTACACAACTGTTTAAACATCCAGGACTACAGTCGTACACAACTCTTTCCACATCCAGGACTACAGTCGTACACAACTCTTTCCACATCCAGGACTACAGTCGTACACAACCGTTTAAACATCCAGGACTACAGTCGTACACAACTCTTTAAACAACCAGGACTACAGTCATACACAACTCTTTCCACATCCAGGACTACAGTCGTACACAACTCTTTCCACATCCAGGACTACAGTCGTACACAACTCTTTCCACATCCAGGACTACAGTCGTACACAACTCTTTCCACAACCAGGACTACAGTTGTATGCAGAGGTTTAAACACACTGACTGATTACGCTGAAGTTTGACCACTCTTGACCATGTAAGTCTGAAAAGGTAGTGAACCGATATTAAAGCTGATAAAGAAATATTGATCTTATGCCATACTATAGCTGTGCAGTTAATATATATAAATAACGCAGCCCTGGTCACTACCTGGGTCATACTTCATGACTACAGTGTCAGAATCACAAACACATTTCCATATATCCACCGTCTCAACCCACAGCAGTTCTGCTTCGCCAGTGACAAAACAAAACCAAGACCATGTAGAGCTTTTAAACAGAGTCATTAAAACAATCATCAGGAAAGAAATTAGATGACTGAGTACTGCTTTAAAAACGCGGCATGTTCACGAAGTCTTACCCGTCTTTGCCTGGCTTCTAGTCAGAGTAGCATGGGACTGGGGGGCTTCCAGGCCGCCTGGTGCTCTGGGGCCAGGGGGCACACAGACGCGATCCCTGCCAGAACCGAGGCCACTTTGCCTGAGGAGACAGAATGGCAGCCGTGCTACAGATTAATCGTTAGCAATAAATAACAGCCTTCTGAATCATAAACTGGAAATACCCATGCAGGGCACTGGGGTTTATTACAGCTTATACAGCAGGGTGCTTCAAAGCATACGGGTAGGATTACGGCGTCATGCAAATTCACATAGACCATATTATTTTTTTTTATAGACAATCAATAATATTTGACTGTCTGGTAATGTATTACACACACATCTTATTGTGTAAATACTCTGATCTGGTCAAATTGAAAGTTTTATTGATTTGTGAAAATCGGACTGATTTGATAAAGTGAAAAACTTTTAATGTTTATTTTCTGTTTAAAGACCCGTAATTCCTGTTTACTTCCTGAATGTGCAAAAGACATAACTCTTCATAATTCAAGTTTGTCCCCCACAAATATGTTAACAATTAAACAGAAACTGTGCAGCAAAATCTGCAGGGAGGTCTTATATTTAGTGTTTGAGTTCATGGTGCCTCTGTGCTGGCCGTCTCAGACTGGTGCCTCTGTACTGGCCGTCTCAGACTGGTGCCTCTGTACTGGCCGTCTCAGACTGGTGCCTCTGTACTGGCCGTCTCAGACTGGTGCCTCTGTGCTGGCCGTCTCAGACTGATGCCTCTGTGCTGGCCGTCTCAGACTGATGCCTCTGTGCTGGCCGTCTCAGACTGATGCCTCTGTGCTGGCCGTCTCAGACTGATGCCTCTGTACTGGCCGTCTCAGACTGGTGCCTCTGTACTGACTGTCTCAGACTGGTGCCTCTGTACTGGCCGTCTCAGACTGGTGCCTCTGTACTGACTGTCTCAGACTGGTGCCTCTGTACTGGCCGTCTCAGACTGGTGCCTCTGTACTGACCGTCTCAGACTGGTGCTGTATCCTCTGTACTGACCGTCTCAGACTGGTGCCTCTGTACTGACCGTCTCAGACTGGTGCCTCTGTACTGACCGTCTCAGACTGGTGCCTCTGTACTGACCGTCTCAGACTGGTGCCTCTGCACTGACCGTCTCAGACTGGTGCCTCTGTACTGACCGTCTCAGACTGGCGCTCCATCCTCTGTACTGACTGTCTCAGACTGGTGCCTCTGTACTGACCGTCTCAGACTGGTGCTCTATCCTCTGTACTGACCGTCTCAGACTGGTGCCTCTGTACTGACCGTCTCAGACTGGCGCTCCATCCTCTGTACTGACTGTCTCAGACTGGTGCCTCTGTACTGACCGTCTCAGACTGGTGCCTCTGTACTGGCCGTCTCAGACTGGTGCCTCTGTACTGGCCGTCTCAGACTGGTGCCTCTGTACTGAGTGTCTCAGACTGGTGAACCATCCTCTGTACTGACTTTCTCAGACTGGTGCTCCATCCTCTGTACTGACTTTCTCAGACTGGTGCCCCATCCTCTGTACTGACTGCCTCAGACTGCTGCTCCATCCTCTGTACTGACCGTCTCAGACTGGCACACCATCCTCTGTACTGACTGTCTCAGACTGGAGCTCCATCCTCTGTACTGACTTTCCCAGACTGGAGCTCCATCCTCTGTACTGACAGTCTCAGACTGGTACCTCTGTACTGACTGTCTCAGACTGGAGCTCCATCCTCTGTACTGACTGTCTCAGACTAGCGCTCCATCGTCTGTACTGTCTCAGACTGGTGCTCCATCCTCTGTACTGTCTCAGACTGGCGCTCCATCCTCTGTACTGTCTCAGACTGGCGCTCCATCCTCTGTACTGTCTCAGACTGGCGCTCCATCCTCTGTACTGTCTCAGACTGGCGCTCCATCCTCTGTACAGACTGTCTCAGACTGGTGCTTGTTATTGTACTTAATCTGTTTCTACATCCTGACCGCACCCAGCACTTCAACATACATATACCATTCCACACAATGTAGGGTTTACAGGTATGTAAGGTATTGTGTGTGTGTGTGTGTGTGTGTGTGTGTGTGTATGTGTGTGTGTTGAGAATGTGAGTGTTGTACTGCATGTAATGTCACTCTCTGTGCACTGTGAGCTGATGTAGCCAAAGACAAATACCTTCTATGTGTGAACATACTTGGCCAGTAAAGCCTGATTCTGATTCTGATTAATGGAATGGATGCACAGTGATTTGCCTACTTGCTTGTAAGTGATTTACAAAGAGATAAAAAAGACACGTCATATAAAACCATTTAAAAAGGAAATAAAAGTAATTTAAGACGCCACTACTAGAACAACAAAAAGCAGAAAGCCCTTAAAATGTCATGATGCTAAAACCGCAGCCAAGACAAAACCAACTGTTACATAACATGGAAGATCACTGGAGAGTTCAGAGCGCTTCCTCCCCGTGCTTCAAGCAGCCCCATGTGACTCTGTGTTCGAGGGGATAAAGCTCTAGGGCGTTCTGAGGGCTCGTGTATGTGCTCAGGCATTGTGCTGGGTTGGGTTGAACGGCACGCTGGAGTGGAAGAGATAAATCACGGTGGCGACGGATTTTCCCCTCCATGTACTCTCAATGACAAATAAGTTGCACCCATTAATGACTTTCTTCCACACAGCTTAGGCACATCCAGGCTTCCTCTGGGAGATTATCCACCTGTCTACGGAGATGTATCACCCCCTCAACACTCTTCCACACACATGCTCACACGTTTTTTGCTATTTCTTAATCATTAATTAGAAAGTGAAGTGGTCGGTGGACCTGCTGACGAGACACCATTTGTACTGTGGGTGATCAAAAGCTTGGTGGAGTAGTTAACGGTAAATTCATTTACGTACCCGTTCGCAGCGTTCCCAGGATTGCAACGTCCAGCCTTGCCGAGGTCAGCAGCTATAAAACAGGAAGTAAAGAGTGGTCAGTCGAGCACTGTGTCAGGAATTTACCTGCATATTTCTAATCCCAAGTGTCGGATCCCAGTCGGGGAGTGCAGTTTAGCGTTTTCCCTGATTTAAAACACCTGACTCGGTTCATTCAGCTCATTACCGAGCCCTTTACGAGTTCATCTGGAAGTGTTAAAGCAAGCTGAACACTTGAGCTAACGTATTCCAAGACCTGAAGCTTCCCACCCAATGAAATGGAATACTGTGGAAAAGCCACAGATGACAAAACTTTTAGAGGAGAGGTGCATAGAATTGAATCGACTACATATGATTCCAGTTTTATTTGTTTTTGTTTTTTTCAGTTCTGTCTTAAATTTGTCTGCTGTTATATACATACACACACACACACACACACACACACACATATATATACACACACATACATATACATATATACACACACACACACACACACACACACACACACACACACATATACATATATATATATACACACACACACATATATGTATATATATACACACACATATACATACACACACACACACACACACACACACATATACACACACACACACACACACATATATACATATATATATATATATATACACACACACACACACACACACACACACACTATGGAAAACTTCAAGATCTGATCACCTGATGGGGACACTTGGACACTTTTAGTAGCATACCAGGTCTCTCAGGGTTATTAACCAAATTATTTCTTTCTTATTTCTTACACATTTTAGAAATTAGAAATATAATAATAATCATAATAATAATAAATGTTTATTTATAAAGCACCTTTCACTCCAAGTTATTTTGACAGTTGACATCAGTATTGGGTTTAATTGCCAATGTGGTATCTGTGCAACCCTGAATACCTGAGTGTTGTTCTGGGTGAGTGGGGTTGGGCCTCTCTGTCTGGGCTTTGGCTCCTGAGTCACACTCCTTCCTTTGGAGAGCCTCCGACACCAGAGCCATCATCTGCTCCAGCCTACGCAGCTCCTGCTGCATCTCTTCTTTTTGCTAAGAGAGGGAGTAAAACACACAAACAGAAAGAGAAAGAGAGAGAGAGAGAGAGAGAGAAAGAAAGAGAGAGAAAGAAAGCAAGTGAGAGAGAAAGAGAGAAGGAAGAAGAGAAAGATAGATTGATTTAATTGTTTACTCAAAAATATATTGCACCTCAAGGGGCTTCGATTAAGCATTCCCATTCAACAGCAACACTTCCTCATCAGCAGCGCTCACCGAGAAGCAGACGCGACAAATCAAACCTGTTTCCTTTCTCTAAAAACTTCTACCAGTTTTACTCTTCTGCTCAGATTCCGTTTCCTGTCCCCCCTTCTCTACTTCAGTAAGCTGCAGAGCTGGCTTGGATATGTAGTTTGTTTACCGTATGCAAATGGGGAAATAAAAAAAGCATCAGTTATGAACCTTCAGAGTAAAGCATGTACACAGAGAGATAAGCAGAGCGAACAGGGCCCTTACGGCTCCGGCAGCGCACAAAGAAACCAGGAGCCTCTTTCAGTAAACAAACGGGACAAGCTCCAACAACAGGGCTTTCAAAAGTGCAGCCCTCGTCCAGC
>JAMWET010002490.1:30000-50000 GCA_024036415.1 Prochilodus magdalenae
TTCTGGTTGACGTTCATATAGACAGTCTTTACAGTAAACATGTAAACTACAGACATCATCAAACCTCAGGGAACCGAATTCAAGGAACAACTCTCTCTCATATCGTCACTGTCCAAAGAAAAACATGTATCTCTATTTTTGTTGATTTTTACTTTTATACTTTCATGGACCAACAGAAATGGCCCAAAACTGCTTGGAAAGACGTTTGGTTCCACTGACTCCCAGGTTTTTAGCCTCTCCTGTAAAGTTGGCATTTTGGAGATACCTGTTTTTCTTTGGACAGCGACGATATGCTTGCACTACCTTCCAGGTTCTCAAACCCTGTGCCTCCCAAAGTACAGGGGTTGGACAGTGAAACTGAAACACCTGTCATTTTAGTGTGGGAGATCTCATGGCTAAATTGGACCAGCCTGGTGGCCAATCTTCATTAACTGCACATTGCACCAGTAAGAGCGGAGTGTGAAGGTTCAGTTAGCAGGTAAGAGCACAGTTCTGCTCAAAATACTGCAATGCACACAACATTAGGGGTGACATACCAGAGTTCAAAAGAGGACAGATTGTTGGTGCACGTCTTGCTGGCGCATCTGTGACCAAGACAGCAAGTCTTTGTGATGTATCAAGAGCCACGGTATCCAGGGTAATGTCAGCGTACCACCAAGAAGGACGAACCTCCACCAGCATCACGTAGTGACCTGGCCACTATCCTGCAAGAAGAATGGCTGAAACTCCCTCTGACCACTGTGCAGGACGCAGTATATGTCATTCCCAAGACCAACTGACGCTGTATTGGCCGCAAAAGGAGGCCCTACACCATACTAATAAATGATTGTGGTCTAGAACCAGGTGTTTCAGTTTCATTGTCCAACCACTGTATCTCTAGACCATATCACTATTTATTCTGTTAAAGACCTGGACATATTAAATATAATACTCCCAGTAGAATCTAGACTACACTGCTAGACCACTTCCTCAAACTTCTCCCCTGCATGTGTTGGAAAGTAACATATTAACATCATGTTTCAAGGAAAAGTTTTAGATGAGTCAGATTCTACCACACGAGACTTACCAGAAGTTATACCCGTCTCCCGCCCGCCTCAGGCAACCAGATATGAACATATCTAAAACTCACAATATGTATCACTACAAGGCCGACTCACACGGACTAGAAACAGACAAATATCTACCTCTAATCAACCGAATTTCACATAAAGACATTTTTAATAACACGAGTCCCAGTATCCAATAGAGAAATCAGCTAGCTGTTAGCATGGTGATGGCACTCACACCCTTACACCCAACCCAACAAACAATTTATGGCTCCTCCAAGCTGACAAATACTTTGGTCTGTCCAAATCTTCCCAAGATAGGTAATACAAAACAATGAAATTAAGCTAAATAAAAAAAAAACATCATATGGCATTTTAAAACCTTTGATATTCATTGTAGCGTTGGCAACCCTTTGCGAGTACAAGCCTCAATGCCAGCACGTTTTGCGCGCTGTACTGTAGATGTGATGGACACTCCTTCTCTGTATTATGTTGTTAAAACTAGAGGAAGCAACCGTGAAGCCATAAAAATGGTACATTGTTTTCTCCATCTGCTTTTTTAAGCACCGCCATTTCCTGCCTTTCACATGAGTTTGAGAACATTGTACCCAAAAGACTGTCACTAGATTTTCTCTTTAATATTTATTGTGTATTTAATAGGGCTGCCCTCTAGAAGTCGACGAGTCGAATCGTCAGTAGGAGACCCTTTAAGTCGACTGAGACCCTTCAAGTCGACTGACAACAATGACCTTTTTTTCTCTCGTAAAACAGACTAAGGCTTACAGAAATGCACAAGAACTTTAAGAATGTAAAAAGACATTTTAATAATTATTAAAGGGGAATAATAAATATATATGTAAGGTCTAGCTGGGCTGTGAGCCTGATTGCTAAAAAATTTAATCCACGTGACGACGTGTGCTGGCGGTTCACCGCTGAAGGAAGCTAAAGCTGTGAAGCTGAGACACACGGGGGGAACGATGTCTCAGAGAAAGTCTGGAGGAGCTTTAGAAGAAGAGAATCCAAACAAATTAAACCGAATTCTGCTCGTCATTCAGTCAGACATCCAACACTGCTCCAAACGAGGGAGCTGACTTTCGGTTTAGACATAACGGCTGTTTGCGGTGAAGGAGAAACGGACCGGAGACGTTTGTTTATTATAATTCCATAATTTTAGATCCTAAATTACAGATATGTTTATTTATTCATCTACAGCTGAGATTATCTTTATTTAAGGATGAGTAAAGTCATTAATACGCCTGCCGATAAACAAGAGATAATGATTCCAGCGCGGGGAATATAATAAACGGTTTCAGGTTTACCATTCTTCTTTTCTTCTATAAATAATCTAAATATGGACTAATCTAGTTTTATTTAGGAGTTCATTATTTATGAGAGATGAAAGACGAAGGGTCCTCCTACTGAAGAAGCTGTTAGAAGTGAAATTAAAAAGACTATAAGCTATAAGCGCTAATGTTTAGTATATATACGCGCTGCTGCCCGGCGCTGTATCCTGTAATTAAATCAGGCTCCAGTTCAGATCGATCATCATAAGCCCCGCCTCTTTTAGTTTAGAAATATGTCCCTGTGACTCTGCTGACTTTCTGAATGAGGAGGGCATCAGATCTGAACCGTATGCAGACGGATTTACTGATTACTAGATAATGTAGATGGAGGAAAAACATGAACGAATAGTAAAATTGTCGACCAGGATGAGCGAATCCGATTCAACTGACAAAATTCGTTGGGTACAGCCCTAGGATTTAACAAACTTAGCTAAATATTTAAAGGTCATATTGCTGATACACCACAGTATTTTAGTTACATTCATGTTTTATTAATTTTTATTTATATTTAACTTTTTAAGGGGTTTTCAAGCCCAAATCCAAAATCCAAAAATGCAACCTTACCTGTGTGTTAATAATCTCACTTGAGTACTGAGATGAATCTCTGGAAAGCGCTCCATTGCCACAAATACCATCAACTGCTTCACCTACAAATACATACGACAAAATTAGCATTTTGATAGTTACATCAAATAACCCCACTACGCCAGCTATTACTTCCTACACAGGGCCACTTACTTTCTTCTGGTGTCCCAAAGAGATCCACAGATCCTTGACTTGAAGTGATCCACTCATCCCCGCAGGGAGGCTGAGGAAGATCGCCATCTTGAATGGCTGCTTCAACCGTAGTGGCATTTACATTCTCAAGGCAGTCACGATTCTGAGAAGGGCTAACACACTCGCTCATCTGACTGGACTGTGTTCCTGGTGCTGGTTCACAGAGAGGGTGACCGTGTTGACTTGGACGTTGCAGTCTTGGATTTGGTTCTTGAAGCAGGTGGTCATCTTGGTTTGATAAATCAGACAGCGGCTTTCGCTTTGATGGCGAGGCTAAACGGTGAGATCTGAATATGTGAGCCAAAGAGGGGAGGTCATCCTCCTCAGCACTGAGCTCAGACTCTGAAGACTCCAGCCTCTGAGCTTTCCTTTTCTTCCGCACGCGTGGCTGGGACAAAATCTCCGCATCCCTCTCTTTCGTCTTGTCCGAGTTTTGACTGGCTGGGGGTTCTATGACCTGAAGTGCTAGAGGCCTCGCACCTTCTGGTAAGAGGCCATCTGGAGTAACGGAGGACTCAAAATTGCTAGCGTGAACTTCCGAGTTCGGCATACCTTCTAACTCCGGACTTTTGTTGAGGTCTAAGGAATGTAAATGATTTGCCTCCATGATATCGGATGTCTTTGATTGGCAGGTCCCTAATTTTGAACCCTGCTCTTTTTGAAGCCCATTGCTGTTACAGTGTTGGGCCTCTTCTTGTGTATCACTGGCGAAAAATAGGTGGCAGGAATTTGTAGGAAGCCTGGAATCTTGAGAGGACCTTGCCACCTTGTTGGGACTCAGACCAGAACTCGGACTGTTGCTTGAGCTCCTCAGGGAAGCATCCTCCTGATTTTCTGTAGCCACATCTGCATTCACCAACCTCCTCTGAGACCTCCGAGGTGGATTCTCAAGGGATGAAGGATCTGAAGGTTGGAGTAGGCTACCTGGACAAATATCGACAGGATCCAGTCTAGGGTCGCTGTCCTGAAAGATGACTGGTATCTCTGTCTGCTGCTTCTCCTCCTCCACAGCCTCCATCTGTGCTCCATCTTGGCTTTCAGCATGTATAGGACTGCCCAAGTGGAAGGACTTTCTCTTGGTACCTTTGAAGGATTTGATCAGTAGCTCTGTGTCAAGCTCACAGTCACTGGGGTCACCAGACATCACGGCACCATCGGTTAACGTCTGTACAACAGATGGAGCCACAACCCCTGTGGGTGGAGATACTCGATGCTCCTCCGTTAAGGATGCACCTAGTGCAACAGCCACTAAAGGACCTGGCGATCCAACAGCCACGGAAGAGCACGGGATGTCTTGTCCATCTTGGTCAACTGTGTCTGGAACAACCAAACCAAGTGAACTTTGACCCGGGAGATTAGCCTCAGACATACAAGTAGAGGTAGCTGCTTCCTCGTTTGACTGGATTGCCTCAACTGTTTCCAAGTCGTTGTTATACACACATCCGTTTTTATTCACACAGTGTTCAGGTTTTTCATTCTGAAGCTGCCCAGCACTTTCATTAGCATCAACTCTACCCTCATTTGTATTATCCACCTTAGGCTGGCTGAAACAGGACTGGGATGGATTATCCGATGGATTATCAGCCCGTGTAGATCGTCTCCTTTTCCGCGTACCTTGAACTTCTGCAACGAATTCCTGCAGCCTTAAACTTCGTCTTGTTTTTCTAGCATCAGGAGATCGTGGCTCGGGGCTACTCGGGTAGCTCTCGATGTTAATTTCTGCCTCGACTACCTTGGGTTTACTTTTCAGCTGCTCCATTAAAGCAGCATCCTCGTCCCCTGCAGTGTTGACAAGGGTAAGGGACTTGGCACATTTTGCATTCTTGCCTTCCTCCGAATCTTTTGAAGCCTCCAAGTTGGTCCTACTGATCCGTTTTCTCCGTCCTGTTTTGTTGCCACCAGTGCCTACATCCTTCTTCAAGTCACAGTCCACATCTTTCCAGGCATCCTGCGTCTTCATCTTTGATCTCCTTCCTGGCCTTCGCAAGGGGACTTCAAACACAGGACTTTCTTCCATGTTTTCCGCCTCGTTACAGTTTCTATCTAAAAATCCCTCTAATAATTTCCCCTGCTCTTCGACACATTCCTCTGGCCCATCAGTATTTGTTTGAGCAGCGTGATCTTGCTCGTTTTCCTCTACCACCGTTTGATCCACGGATTCCTTGGGTTCCTCAGTTTCAGCACAAACAACTCCCTCGTCTTTATCATCAGATGATTTCTTAATGAAATCTGCTGGAGTCAATATACGGCTCCTCTTCCTCTTTGGAGCGTTTCTCTTAATCTCGTCTTCCTCTTCCACTGAACGAATGGGCTCAGGGTCAGTCACAGTGTGTCTTTCAGGAGAGAAACCTCTGGTGACCTTGGTCTTAGAAATTCTGCGCTCACGTTTATACACTGCCCCAAAAACTCGCTCCTCCAGACACCGGCCAGCGACCTCTTTTGGTGGGGGAACAGTGTCATCCTTATCCTTAGCTTTCCCATCAACCTCTGTAAAGGGGGATGAGTCTACACTCACCCTTTCACCCTCCCCCTTATCCGACTTGGGATCAACTCTACCACTGTCTCTGGTTTGTGTGTCCGAAGAGACAGAGATATTCAGCAACCACTCGGCTACTTTCTCCACACTCTTCTTCTGTCTTTTGTCCACGATTCTGTCTGGCTCAAAGCCAATTCTTTTGGCTATTCTGCTTGACCGTTTCTGGGGTACCTTAGCTCCATCGTCTGGACTGCCGTCATTACACGCCAGTAAATCGTTTGGTCCGACTTCGATCCTTGATATAACATCTTCGGGTTCCGCAGCTTTCTTTTCAGAGTCTTGCGGCAGATCACCGAGACCACTGTCAAAGCCATCCTGTTCTGAACTTACAGGACAGGACTCTGGAAGATCCATGAGTTTTGCAAAAGCATCCTTAGCTGGAAATGAAAAGAAAGGGTTGAGCAGCGCTACATAACCTTGATCTTGAATTAGTGAATGTTGATTTAACAGAAAAGAAAAAAAACAACAACAACAGAGTGGGAGGTGAAGGGATGGGGTGCTGTCCACTCCTGCAAAAGCTGAATTGACAATCCAAGTGCTCGTAACATAGAGCTCTACATAGGTGGACACCTCTGGATTTATAAGGAAATGGGATAGGTGGGATATACACCTCCGTAACAGCTACACCACTCTGCGCTTCCCATAGTTTTCATTCTCGAATGTACACTTGGGTGAATGTCTACATGTATGCATGCTTGTATTTATCAAAATCAAACACTAATTCCTTGTTTGCATGTGTAAACTAACTTCCAGATATTGTTCACCCACGTCACTCCACTGCTGCGCTCCCTTCATTGGCTTCCTGTTGTTGCCTGCATCAGATTTAAAACTCTGAGGCCTACAAAGCCAAGAATGGACCAGCGCCTCCCTACCTTATGGCAATGGTGAAGAGTCGAGCTGTACCTCGAGCCCTTCGTGCTTCAAGTACAGCTTGTCTCGAACCACCATCCCTGAGGACACATGGAAGACAAGCGTCCAGACTCTTCTCTGTCCTGGCTCCCAGATGGTGGAATGAACTCCCACTGGGCGTCAGAACAGCGGAGTCTCTCGCAGTCTTCAAACGCAGACTGTGTCCTCAGGGATGGTGGTTCTAGACGAGCTGTACTTGAAGCACGAAGGGCTCGAGGTACAGCTCGACTCTTCACCATTGCCATAAGGTAGGGAGGCGCTGGTCCATTCTTGGCTTTGTAGGCGAGCATCAGAGTTTTAAATCTAATGGGGGCAACGACAGGAGTCTCTCGCGGTCTTCAAACGCAGACTGAAGACCCATCTCTTCGTAATGCACTTCAGTGAGTGAGCTCTAGTAGAGGTGTAAGTTGTGTGTATTGTGTTGCACTTGACCTTTTCTCCTCTATAGGAATGAGCACTGGGCTGGGGTTGCCAGGTAATGCTTTACTTGCTCTATGTCTGTGTATTAATCTCTAGGTACCAGCACTGGCCCCCTGTTCGGGCAGTGTCTGAGCTCATGGTGAGTTCTAGGCTCTTAACTTCCTACTAGCTGGAATATTATCCAATGGAACACTAAGCACGGTTGTAAGGAGCTCTGGATAAGAGCGTCTGCCAAATGCCTTAAATGTAAATGTATAGCATTCTGATCCTCTATACATGTTTAGCTTCAAACTAGATTACTCTATCAGAATCGATATCCTGACCCAAGGGTGGTCTGTGCAAGCTCCAGATGAATGATCCTCAGGACAAGCAGTTCATGCAGTGCGCAAAAAACTACTACTGAAAAACTACACCCGCAGCAGACAGGCTAAGTTTTACAACGCAGCTGGATAACCTCAGGATAATTCTGTGATAAAACTAAAGACGTATCACATCTAACGTTTAACTATAGGAATTAAGTAGAAATGTGTTTTTGAAATGTGGGGGTTCTGAAGCCCAGCCCAGCCCCTACTGGGTGGAGGGCAGGACAGACCCTGGAAGTAATTAACAGTTTCTACCCACAAGCCATCAGGCTCCTGAACAAGCTGTGAACCTTTCACCAACACCACCAACACCACAAACACCACAAACACCACCAATACCACCAATACCACAAACACCACCAATACCACCAACACCACCAACACCACCAATACCACCAATACCACAAACACCACCAACACCACCAATACCACAAACACCACCAATACCACAAACACCACCAACACCACCAATACCACCAACACCACCAATACCACCAACACCACCAACACCACTGCACTCGGACACTTGGTTATTAATACTCTATATAGCACTGCTATGTATAACATCACTAAGTCACTTTATACAGCAGGAATAGACATAAACATACATATTTATATTAGCTCCACTCTCTCTCAGACTACACCTGTCTCATAAATGTACATATCAGAATTTCTACAGACCCCTCCTGTCTCTGTATATTCAGTATTTTGTATTTATTAACTTCTATGTATCTTTATTTTAATGTTTAGTATGTATATAGTGTTGTCCTCCTGTAGAGCACCAACCTGAGCCTCACCACAAGCATTTCAATGCATAAATGTCCTGACATGTTGTGCAAATGACAAATAATACTGAAACTTGAACTTGAAACTTGTGGTTTTTGTGCCCCGGTGTGGTCTGACCGAGGCACAGCTGGTATGATGTACAAGGACTACAATGGAAACAGGTCTTGGCAACACTGGGGAAAGAAAAACATAAGACCGTGTACATGTTACCATCTCACCTGCTGCTGAGGAGGACGCTGACTTCTTCATCACGACGGAATTTTCTTCACTGTCTTGCTGATCTCGTGACTGTGTTTCAGCACTAACCACAGGAAAGCAGAGATTAACATGACAGCAATAGGAAGAAATTAACAAACCTATATTTAAAAATGCAGTTCAAACCAGATGGAATAACAGAAGCACCTTGTTTCTTCCCTCTTCTGTGGCATTCCTGTGAAGTCTAGGACAAAGACACAGACTGGTGATTAGGCTGCAATTGATCCCAAAAATACACCCCCCCAAAAAAAATCAAGGTTTGGCCTAACCGAACAAACAGGCTTGATCTGGAATTTATGTAAACTATCAGTGGCTCATTTGTTATTCATAATAATAACAACAACAACAACAACAACAACAAAACAACAACAATAATAATAATAATAATAATAATAATAATAATAATAATAATAATAATAATAATAATAATAATAATGGTTGTACTGTAGTGACCCTAGTAAAAGAGGATCATTATTTGTTACAGCACTTCCTTAAAACAACAGACTGTTTTAAAGACATTCAGCCAAACAGCAGCTCATGTTCAATGGCTAAGATGACATAGGAAATAAAGTTCACATATGAAGACTTACAGTTTGTGCATGTGTCAAATTCATAAGACTGGACTAAATTCTGAAGTCCTTCGACCAATCTCTGGAAGCCTGGACTTTCTTGCAGGCTCCTAGTGAACGAACAGGCACAATAAGCAGAGCTGACTGCTGGGCTAAAGTTAGACTTTATTACAGCGCTACAATATACAACATATGACACTCTATCATACATGTGTACATTAATCACATCAAAACATAATGTACTATAAACATTCCCATCTAATACGCATTAATGAAATGTTATTAGCTGTTATAATATATAATATAACATAACATAACATAACATAATATAATAATTATAATATGATATAATACAACATAATATAATTATAATATAATATAATATAACATAATATAATATATAATATAATATAATATAATATAATAAAATATATAATAACATAATATAATATGATAATTATAATATAATATAATATAATATAATATAATAGTATTACCTTTTAGTAACCTTCATCTTGCATACAGGGCAGTTAGTTTCTTTCCTTTTACTCTTTTCAAGCAGTTTCATCATGCAGAATCTGTAGGAGGAGTGTTTATGGGTCACATAACTATATAGGCAGTTACAAATACAACAACTAGCAATTCCTACAAAAGGTAAAACCACCAAACACAGTGTGTTGATGTAAGGTGAGATTATTTCCATTATTATTTTCATTATTATACAGCACAAACTGCATTTACAGTCACATGGTAAAGGTAATAAATCCCATGCCACTTTACATGTATGGTTGATTTTCTAAGTACAACACAGTTAACACATAAAACCCATGGAACCGATTTAAATATGGGAGTTTTCTGCAGACAGCAGTGCTGCGTTTCTGTTTATCTGCTGTAAACAAAAAAAAAAAAAAGTTCCTTAACTTTTTACAGGCCACAATTTAGGGGTTCTTATTTTTTGCGGTGGATTAAATTCAGTGAATGAACAGCCACTGCACGTTACCCCATAGAGACGTTCTCTGTAGAGGATGTGCTACTGGATTTTCACATAGAAAATCAGCAGAACATGTCGTCTGAGTCATTCGAGTGGGCCGCCCAAACTTCGCCATGCAACCGTACGTACTGATACGTACTGATAACCCGAATATGCAGCCATTTAGATATGCATTATTTAAAAGGGACTCACTTGCAAAACTGGTGGTCACACCTGGTCGACACCGGGGCATTCATCAAATCCAAACTACACAACAATACAAAGACAAAATCCATGAAGACATATTCACGCTAACATCGGTGTCAGGACCTAAAATGAATAATAGATTTAAATTTATCTCTTTTTAGCTTTAGAGCTGTTATATGCCATGAGAGACACTCACCATATTGGACATTGTAAATTCTCCCAAATCACAGCGATTCCCCTCTTGACGTCTTCAGCCCTTGGTGCCGCCATTTCTGAAGAAATTATGAAATTTAACATGAAACACGACATCAAAATCAGCAATCAAGGCATGTATTTATTACTCATGGTTGGTCCATGTGGAAGTTTATTTGAATGCTGCTGCCTCTGCTACAGCCGTGCCATAACATCACCACATAGTGACACATCAGTCACCGTGGTATGTAGCCAGTTGGCTCGGATGTAGCGCTTTATTTCATGCTATTAAAAAACTTAGTGATTTATTATTTTTTTATTTCAAGGAAACTTGAAACAGGATGCCCAATACTATTAACATATGATGTATAAACCAAATGGGAATGTGCTGTGTATAATAACAGGCTAAAAGGAAAAACTAAATAAAGGCTAAATCCTATTTTATTTATTTATTTATTTTTAGGAAGTTGCCATTGTTGCACTATGAAGACGTCACATGGTTGCGTTGCATCAGTCTTAAAGAAAATGAGACAATCCAAACTTTTTCTCTTAGGTAAATGTCACTATGAAGCTTAACTTGGAAAGACAGAACAATATGTTTCCGTGTTCATTTAGAACCTTCCTTGCTCAATAGACAGATAGATTTCTAGTGCAGCAACATAAAGGGCAGCCTACTTTCTATTTTAAATTTATTTTACTCGGTTTATACGACATATTTTATATTTCAGTAGTCATTTTAAGAGTGTTATGCTTTAAGGTTTCACACATTAAACCAGAAATGAGTTGTTAATTTTATTACAGCTTTGGTCCATAGAAAGCACTAAAAAGCGGGTTTTGAGTTAGATTTGGACTTCACTGTGCAGCTGATTTTCTTCTGGAAGATTCTATATCAAACTAATCCTCCCTTTACTATCACCATAAATGCCTGTCTAAGAGTGTGGCTCTGGCAAACGGCTTGCCTAAACACTGTGATGTAAGAAGCATTTCACTACAAAAGAGACTCGCCACATTTACAAGCCCAACTTCACAACAAACGCAGTTTATTAAAACTGTAAACAGTACGGGGGGGGGGGGGGTCATCAATAGCCCCCAAATACCATATTATCATGACACTTAATGAGACCTTATTTTTGTGATTTTAAAACTACTGGGATGTTACGCACCATGATAGCATACATTTTGATAGATTGCAATTTTTTTCCTTTTTTTAACAGTTATGTCTTAAAGAAAAACTGTAAACATCTGTTTTGCCTGTCCATGAGGTCAAGTTGTCCATCTATTCATATTCATATTCTACACTTCTGTCATTTTTACTGCAGCAAAATGGGATTTTGTCAAACGGGCATGCTGGCACTACAAGTTTTGACACTTTACTGTGCATCCTGTATATCTGCACTCCTGGACACTCTAGACACTTTACTGTAATACACTGTCATCTACAGTGATATTTGTATATTTGTTGATATATTGTTTGTATATATATTCTTGAAATATTTTCTATAGCTGACGATTTATTTTTTAGCTAATCATATTTGCTGAGTCGGTACTTACTCATGTTCATACTGTACAACCCTTATTATGTATTGTATTACTGTGCTATACTGTGTAACTGCTAGTGGCTTACTTATACATTTCCTTCAGGGTCAATAAAATACCTATCTATCTATCTATCTATCTATCTATCTATCTATCTATCATCGTTTTCCCTCCTAGTAATTAGGTCACAGTACCGCCAGATTAAGGTTGTACTGATTCTGATGTAACCCCAGTCATGCTTCTGGGGACCACCAGCCCCCTGCATTCCCCTATCTCAGCACACCAGATCCAGCTCGTGAAAGGTATGATCGTTGATGAACTGGATCACCCTAGCACTTCTTTAAATCTGCTGTGGGTTCCACCTTAAATGGCCCAAGGGGTGCCAGAATGAAACCGCGGGACTATTTAAGGTGGACGGAGAAAAGATTTGACCTCGACCTGAGATTAGTCATTTCAGTGTAATGTCAGACAACATAGAACACTCTTAATCTTCATAAAAGGTGACATTAACTCACGACATGTCGAAAAAAGTGCGTTTAAAAAAATTTAGTTTTTTTAACTATTAATTAGCACGTTAGCTAATCTGCCAGCTACTTAACGCTAACGCTAAAAGTTACCTACCTTACCATACTTTAGCAATGACAAAACAAACAAACCGAAGTATTTTTAAAAACCCCACCTGCGTTGTCTTTTAATATAAATCGCCTGTTCCTCTATGAAAACTCCATCTATTCCGCCTCTAAACCGTCCATAACAACACATACAGTTCAGCTTTTCCCGCGACTCTGTGTCACGTGACTGAGGTCACGCGACACTTTTATTATTATTTTTTCTATCAGTCTAGAGAAAAATATGCTAATTAATTAACACATCTTAACACATTCAAATCTATAATCTGAGGAAATCTATAAAAAATATGGGATAAAAATAAAATTAAAATAAAAGAAAATAATTATTTCTCTACGTCACCGAAACGTCACCGGTCACAAGCAAAACAACAGGAAGCTGCCGGGTAAGTTGCGACTGCAGTGCGAAAAAATGAGATTTAAAGCGAATTTGGAGACAGTTTGAAGTTTATTCCTGCGTGTATTGTTCCAAATTCACTTAATAAGGGTTAAACTAACCTGAAATTACTCGGTTTGAGCCCAAACAGCTAATACACGTTTTGTACGGCCTCGGTAGCTTAGCTAGCTAGCTTCGTGTCAGTGATGCGAGAGCAGCTGAAGGTTTAACGTTTCAGCTGTTGAGCTAATGATGATGAGGAGCTTTTAAATTTTGCTCGTCTGTGCTAGAAACCCTAAAGCTGTCTGCTGGGTGTAATATTATAGTTCTGTGGGTCAGCACTACCCACCGTTTAGTGCCTCTGAGCTCTAGTAAGCCCATGTTTGTTATCCTCTTGTTAAAGACCTGTTTGTTTTGTAGCTAGCTGAGAGCTACTCTCCTACACAGAGACGGTTCGTCAGTACAGGCAATGGTTCTGTATAGAACCATACACACTCCAAGAAGCATTAACATGGTTAAATGGTCCCATAAAACAACAGATTAGATGGAAGGGTGCACATGGTGTACAAAGCTTCTCTAATAATTTTGACTTATTTTCTCATAATTCTGACTTATTTTGTCATAATTTTGACCTGGCATCTCACATATGACTTATTCTCTCATAATTATAATTTACTATCTCATAATTATGACTTGGCAGCTCATAATATTGACTTGCTTTCACATAATTCCGACTTAGTTTCTTATTATTTTGACCTGACATCTCAATTATGACTTATTATCTAATACTTATGACTTATCATGTTTTATTTAAAACTTACTATCTTATAATTATTACAGCTTTCTCATAATTCTGATCTAGTATATAATACTTATGACTACTATCTCTTAATTATGACTTGGCATCTCAGAATATTGACTTACGTTCACAAAATTCCAATTTGGTTTTTGATCATTTTGACCTGACATCTCATAATTATGACTTATTATCTAATACTTATGACTTGTCATGTTTTATTTAAAACTCACTATCTTATTATGACAGTTTTCTAATAATTTTGACTTGACATCTCGTAATTTGACTTACTTTCTCATAATATTGACCTAGTATCTAATAATTATGACTAGTGGTCTAATAGGCTTCCATGATGCAGTTATTAGCAGTGCCTATTAACTATGAACTTACAGACCCTCGCGTATGGCTAATGTTATTACTTGAGCACATACTATCAAATGGAAAAGTAGATCAATTGGATTTTCCTCTGAGCTTCAGGATGGCTATGTTAGACATCATTTTGTTTGTATCTGTTGCTGACCCCACTGTGCATACTGCCAGCGGATGGAGGGCTCGAAGTCTTCGAGCACCACGATGCAGGTGAGCTTTGTGTGTCAGCGCTGCAGCCAGCCGCTGAAACTCGACACATCCTTCAACGTCCTGGACCGGGGCACCATCCAGGAGCTTATCGGTAAGTTTAGGTAGAACCCAGCCGGTTGAATTGGTCCTACTATATGACCTTGTAATCATATACACCACTGAGCATACGTTTGGAGACACTAAGCTTTTAAAGACCAGCAAAACAGACTCACATGGAAGTGTTTGGCCACCGTTAGGGGCAGTGCCACCTTTGGATTAAAGCCACACATTTTACCCCCTGTTGTGATGTCAGCACTCGAATCCTTCAGGTGTTGAAAGCAACTTGGGACGAAAGAGGTTTCAATATGAGTGGCATGGGTTCTTCAACTTCAGATTCATTAGCCTATTTAGGTAACGTGTGATCTTCATACCGTATGGGCCAGTTACTTTGTGGTTGGTGCAGCTCAGCGGATAACACCACTACCCACCAAGTAGCCACCACCATACGTGGGAGACTGGGGTTCAAATCCCGGTCTGGGTGACTATGCTGTGCTACACCAATAAGAGTCCTTGGGCAAGACTCCTAACACTACACTGGCCTGATTAACCTTGTAAGTCGCTCTGGATAACAGCGTCAGCTAAATGCCATAAATGTAAAGATACTTCGAATGAACAAGTAGCTGCTTCTGTTTTCCTTAATAGACTAGCTAGCTGCAGTGATACTGTACTGACTGTAATATTCAAAAAGAGGCAAGGTGTCCCCAAACGTTGGATGTGGTAGTGTGGATTGGAATAAACAAAACTTGATAAACATTTTTCACTAAATAAATATACTGCATGTCCAGTTTGCAAGAATGTAATGGGTGTTTTGTCTTAGTTTAGAATCAATCTGTTGACTTAATCTGTTTGTTTTTATTTTTATCATTTCAGCTCCACTTGTCACTGTTACACCAAGTAAACAAACAGAAAGCAGTGATGCTGACAGCCCTCCTGAGGTAAGTGCAGTGCTCGTTTGCAGCTGTTCTCCTCAATTCTAAAGGGTAGAACAGCCAGTTCAGGAAGTTTATGCACACTTCGTCCATGATATCCCTCCACTGACCATATAGGAGCACTCTGTATTTCTACAGGTACAGACTGTGGTCCATCTGTTTCTCTGTATACTGTATTACCCTGTTCTTCAATGGACAGGACCCCCACAGGACCACCACAGGGCAGGCATTATGTGTGTGGTGGGTGATTATTAGCAGAGCTGGACAGTATCCTGTGGGACCACTGATAAAGGAATTAGAGAATGACTAACTTAAACTGTGTAGCAAAAGAGCTACTGTCTTAGGACCATGAAGTAGGAGTGTCTAATAGGGTGGACAGTGAGTGGACCCAGTGTCTAAACACTCCAGCAGCACTGCTGTGTCTGATCCACTCACACCAGCACCACACACACTAACACCCCACCACCATCAGTGTCACTGCAGTGCTGAGAATGATCCACCACCCACATCATACCTGCTCTGTGGTGGTCCTGTGGGGGTCCTGACCATTGAAGAACAGGGTAATACAGTATACAGAGAAACAGATGGACCACAGTCTGTACCTGTAGAACTACAGAGTGTCTTATATGGTCAGTGGAGCTGATAGAACTGACAGTGAGCGTAGATACAGGCAGGTGCATTTAATAAAGTGGCCTGTGGGTGTATATACGAGTAGTATTTGTTTTCATTATTTACAAACTAAGATATTAATTTGTCGGTAATCAGGTCTGCACGTTTGGATTCGTGCTAGCTAGCTACCTTGCTTAAGTATCCCAACCAACTCTGACCACTAGGCGGTGCAAACCTAAACTACAGCAAGCCCTGAGACTACTGCTGGTCCTATGGGTCAGTAGATGGATGATGATGTCTGTGCATTCGTGATTCAGCTCCAAGAAAAAACAAGGCGTGTATAATAATTTTAAGGTGATTTTACACGTGTGAATTTATTTCCTTAGGAAACTTTTGTGGAGAGCAAGCAGGATGGTGTTTCAAGGAAATACATCCCTCCTGCAAGGTATGAAGACCAGGAGTTGCTTTATTCATTCCTTTTGTTCAATACAAGCATGTTTCAGATGAATAAGCGCATGTGGGATAATCAGAATCTTTGTTCTTCGTTCCGTGTGATTAACTGTAGGATGATGTCTACGGAGAGTGCAAACAGCTTCACTCTCATTGGAGAGGCCTCAGACGGAGGAACCATGGAGAACCTGAGTCGCAGGCTAAAGGTATAGCAGCTTGCCCAGGAGAAATGAATAAAGATATAATCCGTTGAACTATTAATCTTTGTCCATGTTATATGTTCACGTTGACTCTGGTTTTCACATTCCTACATAGCATCACCCTGTGTTTTGGTAATGCCCATACTAAACACATCCCTTACTGTTTGTTTTCCTCCACTGTTGCTGAGGTGGTAGTTGTTCCTAAGATAGCCCAGAATGGATTAGGTTTCCAGTGCTTTCCAAATGCTTTGGACAGGCAGTTGAATATACTGGTCCCGAGAGTCTGCAACTAGCTGCAAGCCCAAAATGATCAGTCTACCTCTAACGAAATTCACTTGTACAATATCTATAGACTTTAAAAGGGAAGAAACGTCCAGCTGATCTGCAGCCTGTGTTGACTTAATGTGACACTCTGGCCAAAAATGTAGATTGATGATCTTCTCCTACACTGGTAATATGTCAGCCTCTGACGTGATGTGTGATTGTTTGAATATTTGGGAAACCAGCTTCTGATGGCATTGGTACCACAGCTTTGCCATGTAAGCCCCTGGCTAACTTGCTCAATTGGGTTAACGCAGAAGGAAGCCAGAAACATTAATGCTAGAAAGTAGGCTAGCTTATTGCTATATTCATTTCACACATGTTTATGCATAGTTTAACTTAATACTAATTTAATATAGC
This sequence comes from Prochilodus magdalenae, assembly GCA_024036415.1. NCBI lineage: Eukaryota > Metazoa > Chordata > Actinopteri > Characiformes > Prochilodontidae > Prochilodus > Prochilodus magdalenae. The sequence goes on from JAMWET010002490.1 coordinate 47,194, forward strand.
TTTGCATTTTTCCCATGCAGGTATTCTCGGCTTTCTTAAAATGAAATCATCTTCAAATTCAGTCTTTGAAAAGTCTAATGATAGCTCACAGCTAGCTAGGTTGCCCACTTTCATAATCCCAGAAGGGAGGACATCATAAAGAGGGCGGGGTCGGGCACAATAACATGTAACCTATACAACACACAAATGATGCTTTACTCACCTAATTGGGTAGAATGGGTGGCATTTGTGAGTCAGACGGGAGCTTACTGATTGAATAGCATTTAGAGGCCTGACCTGCGGTAGGTGAGCAATGTCACATGACCTTATTAAACCAATGAAATGAAAGGCACATCTTTTGACGGACGTGAGCCAGTGGCGCACATAATATAGTTGGCGAGTGAAGATCTACTCTCAGCACAGATGTGTTCATTAGCCTCTAAATCAGTGGCAGTGCCTTGACTTTTGCAAAATGCATGATGGGTATTGTAGTGAGAGAACTCTCTATAAGATATATAACAGCTGTAAATGCTAGTTTAATTTAAATGATCTAATTTGGTGGTCAGATTTTGAATGGGTCGTTCTCCAAATGACTGACCCAAGCTGTTCAGTGTGTGGAGCCCTCATGCCTCTATGTGTCCTTTAGGTTACCAGTGATCTGTTTGACATCATGTCGGGCCAGACTGATGTGGACCATCCACTGTGCGAAGAGTGTACGGACACACTGCTGGACCACCTGGACACACAGCTTAACATCACTGAAAATGAGTGCCAGAACTACAAGTAGGTCAATTTGATATTGGTATGTATTATTATTTTGTTTTTATGAACTATGTGCTTTATACAGTATCTATGCTGAATTAAGCAAAGTTAACTTGTATGTCAATTAGGAGAAGAAAAGTTATGGCACTCAAAATCTGTGGTTTACAAAATTAGTTTAAATCATCTCGCTTATGATTTATGCAAAAAAAAAAAGCAAAACTGCAAGTAACATTATATGGCCAAAGGTTTGTTTACATGGCTAGGATACTGACATTTCAGTAACAATATACCACAGTTTAATTGTTTTTGTTCAATAAAATAAATTAGAAAAAAATAATAATAAAGTCAATTATAAGCTATAAATAATATATATAAAATAATTAAAACTTTGTCTTGGGAAAGTTTGGGTCTGGAACGTATGGAAAATGGAAAATTGGCTACAAATTAGCTATAAATATATGTAAACAGTTGGGCTGTTAAGGCACTTAACACTTAGCTGCACCCAGTCTTCGTAACGGTCATCGTGCGTGTAGTCCGTAGCAGCCGTCTGCCAATGGCGCTCGCACATATAGTAATACGGGTGATATGATGATTGTGGTTCAGATGTTCTATTTCCAACCTGAAGTGAAAACCTCTTGATTCAAAAAAAATTTCTCTCTCTCTCTCTATGTCTCTCTCTCTCTCTCTCTCTCTCTCTCTCTCTCTCTCTCTCTATGTCTCTCTCTCTCTCTCTCTCTCTCTCTCTCTCTCTCTCTCTCCCTCAATTCTAACAGAATTGTCCTGTTTTCCCAAACCTACCTACATTTCTTCTTGTGTTTATTTGTTTTCCATATTTATAATGTATGTGAAGTTATAGCAATTTATATAGAAATAGTCATTTAGATTTAAGATTTTAATCCCTTGTTGATCCCACAGTGGGGAAATTTAGTCTCCGCATTTAACCCATCCGTGAAGTGAAACACCCACAAACACACTCACTAGGGGGCAGTGAACACACTTACCCGGAGCGGTGGGAAGCCTCTATCCACGGCGCCCGGGGAGCAGCTGGGGGTTAGGCCCCATGCTCAAGGGCACCTCAGTCGTTACTGTCAGTTCAGGGAATCGAACCGGCGACCCTCAAGGCTGGTTCCCTAACCTCCAGCCCACGACTGCCCCATTTATTAATATTTAGATGACCATTTTCCTTTTCAATTACACAGGTTGTTGTTTTTTTGTTACTGTGCTTGTAAAACTGACATGAAATGAGTTTTTAAAAAGCAGCCTTGACTGAAACACTCCACCACCAGAGCTGCTGTAGGATGTGTATTTCAATCTCAATCCCAAAAACAGTGACTTCAGAGGGGTCAGTTTTTACAGCGTAGCTCCTACAGTCAGGCTCCTATGGGGTGGGCTGTTAACGCCTAGAACCTTGGCACCAAAATGAACCGCACATCAACATAAGGACTCTGATCATTGTCCCGCGCAAGCCACAGAGCCAGTTTCCTAAGGAGACAGAGCTCAGTGCGATTGACAGTGTGATTGACAGTGACTGTGGCTTGTTTGACAGGAACTGTCTGGAGCTGCTGTCTCAGCTGCAGGAGGAGGACGAGGGCTCGCTGCTGACCGAGCTACAGCAGCTCAGGCAGGAAGAAGAGGCGCTGATCCAGAAGCTAGAGGCCATCGAGGAGCAGCGAGAGGCTGTGGCCAAGGACCTGTCCGAGGCCCGCACGCACACCCAGCAGCTGGACACAGAAGAGCTGCAGTGAGTTCTGCAAACACAGAGAAACAATGAGGGAGCTGGAGTCTGCCCGTCTGGAGAGGCAGCTACGAAGCTAAGAGCTTAGAGAAGGCCTCTGATTCATTCTTAGTCCACCTGAGTTTAGATTGTGGTCTAGGTGCTTCACGAACAGCACAAACGTAGTTTTTGAAACACTGGCCTTCTGTGCTGTTCTAGGTTAATGACCGTGGGTCAAGGTGGTTGGTGTGGCTCAGCAGACCACTTCCCACCATGGAGCTACCACACCATCTGGGAGATGGGGGTTCGATTCCCAGACTAAGGAAGTGATATAACTAGGGGTAAAATGAAA
>JAMWET010002490.1:52500-60000 GCA_024036415.1 Prochilodus magdalenae
ATATTGAGTTACTCCCAGCCCGTCTAGCTGCAGTCTGTGCTGCACATGGCGGTGACTCCGGAGCTGGTGGTCATAATAATGTGAATCAACTGAGGAAGTAGTGTGTATATGGTAAGCTGTAGACTAGTCAGGTTGATCCATATCAAAGCTATAAAAGACAAAGTGCAGGCCTGCAGTGATGGTAAAGTGGTGTGTTGACAGTCTTTGGTGAATGACGAAAGGGGGTCTTGATTAGTCCAGGTGTATGTTAGGGGGCCCTCAGTGTGTTCAGTAGTCTGACTGCCTCAGGGAAGAAGCTGTAGCAGAGTCAGGAGGTGGTGGAGTGGTTTCCTGTATGATGAAGACTCCATGATGTGTGGAAGGGGCCTTGCGGATGGGCCACTTGTGGTAAGAGGTGTTGACTGGGGGTAAAGGCACCCCATTGATGATCTCTGCTGTACATGCAGCCCACTGTAGGGTCCTGTGGTCCGCGAAGGCGCAGTTTCTATACTGGACATTGAGACAGCTCATCAGGATGCTTTCTACTGTGCCCCTGTGGAATACAGTGAAGATGAAGGGGGCGGGGTTTGCTCTCTTATCCTATACAGGAAGTGAAGTCGCTGCTGGGCTTACCATCTACAAGGCAAGGGCAAATTGGGGCATGACTATTGCAAATTCTGATTGTGCTGATTTGTCAACTGTGCACAAATCACAACAGCTACCTGATTTAAGACGCAGAGCAGGGCGCGAGTCTTTCATGACGGATAAATCCGCACTCACTTCTATGCAGCTTTGATGAATAAGGGCCAAAGGCGTAGCATATGGGCTGGGAACAACATTTCAAGGGTCTACTGTAGGACTGTGTGTGGAGCTTGTTCTGTTTAATGACCCTCTGTGGACCCCCCTGTAGGCACAGCGGGCAGTTTGGGACGATAAATAACTTCCGCCTTGGCCGTTTACCCAGCGTGCCCGTGGAATGGAATGAGATTAACGCAGCCTGGGGCCAGACTGTGCTTCTCCTGCATGCTCTGGCTAACAAGATGGGTCTCCGGTTCCAAAGGTAGCACTCAGGATGCTTTACAGCTCGAGAGTGACTTGCAAGCTCATGCCAGAACAGCATAGCTTTGCAGCGCTCCCTAATGTTAATGCTTGTGCCTTCATTTCAACTGGAGAAAGCTCCAGACATCCACAAACAAATCATCTTTAGCAAATTGTCATGTCTTGCCAGATATCGACTTGTTCCATACGGAAACCACTCCTACTTGGAATCCCTTACTGACAAATCCAAGGTGGGTACAGTCCGTTTATATCTACTGACGACTTGGAGGTTACTTAGTCAGGACTCTGACTTGATACTGGAATGTTCCCGTACATTCATACACGATATTGCCAAAAGTATTCACTCACCCAACTAAAGCACTGTATTCAGGGATTCTAGTCACTTCCATGGCCACAGGTGTATAAACCCAAACACCTTGACATGCAGACTGCTACTACAGACATTAGTAAAAATGGGTCACTCTCATGAGCTCAGTGAATTCCACGACAGTGAAAGCCCAGTTGCGAAATTTCCTCACTGTTAAATATTCCACAGTCGACAGTCAGTGGGATTATACCACAGTGGAAGCGATTGGGAACGACAGGAATGGGTTTACATGGCTGAGCAGCTGCATCCAAGCCTTACATCACCAAGTGCAATGCAGTGAATGCAGTGGTGTTAAGTGGCGCCACTGACTCTAGAGCAGTGAAGACATGTTCTCTGGAGTGACGGATGAGTCTGGGTTTGGCGGTTGCCAAGAGGACGATGCTTCTCTGACTGCATTGTGCCGAGTGTACAGTTTGGTGGGATTATGGGATTATGGTGTGGGGGTGTCGTTCAGGAGTTGGGCTCGGCCCCTTAGCTCCAGTGAGAGGAACTCTTAATGCTTCAGGAGACCAAGAGACTCTGGACCATTCCATGCTCCCAACTTTGTGGGGACAGTTTGGGGACGGTCCCTTCCTGTTCCAACATGACTGCACACCAGTGCACAGAGGAAGCTCCATAAAGACATGGATGAGGAAGTTTGGTGTGGAGGAACTGGACTGGCCTGCACAGGTTCCTGACCTCCTCAACCCGATAGAACACCTTTGGGATGGATTAGAGAGGAGACTGAGAGCCAGGCCTTCTTGTCCAACATCAGTGTCTGACCTCACAAATGCGCTTCTGGAAGAATGGTCAGAAATTCCCATAAACACATTCCCAAACCTTGTGGAAAGCCTTCCCAGAGGATTTAAAGCTGTTACAGCTGTAAAGGGTGGGCTGACATCATATTTAACCCTATGGATTAAGAATGGGATGTCACTGAAGTTCATATGCGAGTGAAGGCAGACGAGCGAATACGTTTGGCAGTATAGTGTAGCTTTCAGTGGAACGTCCGAAACCAATGAGGTCAATGTGTAGCCTGTTTTCATGTTTCCAGGAGTGGTTAGCACGCTAGCTAAACTGCTCCCAGCTATGTTTTTGTTTAACCCATTGTGTCTCTCTCTATCGCTCTCTTCATTTCCCAGGAGTTACCATTGTATTGCTCGGGCGGCCTGCGCTTCTTCTGGGACAATAAATTTGACCATGCGATGGTGGCCTTTCTGGATTGTGTCCAGCAGTTCAAAGAGGAGGTTGAGAAGGGTGACACAGGCTTCTGTCTACCATACAGGCAAGAGAATCTTATTTGAACAACCTGAACATGCTTCAGGTTTGTGTAGCTTCATGTCGGTTGTCATGAGAGAGTTATAAATGCTGCCCCTCAGGAAGGAGTCACCATAGCATATAGCTAACTCCATATATCCCCAGTGCTTCCTTACCGTTTAGGGGCCAACGCTGTATTTGTCTTCCTCCTGCAGAATGGACGTGGACAAGGGGAAGATCGAGGACACGGGCGGCAGCGGAGGATCCTACTCCATAAAGACTCAGTTTAATTCGGAGGAACAGTGGACCAAAGCCCTGAAGTTCATGCTCACCAACCTCAAATGGGGCTTGGCCTGGGTCTCCTCCCAGTTCTACAACCGCTAGGGCAGGACCAGCCTCCCAGAGGGTCCTCACTTCCTCCCTACAGTCTGTTATACATGTGTGCCTCTATGTGCTCAGAAGAACCTTGGAAGATTATGTTCACGTTCTCACAGCTTTCAGTTTCAATCGCAGATCTCAGAATTACAAGTCACAAGCACACGGATGGCTCTCCGGGTTTCTTCATAGTTACGTGGGGGAGAAAGAATTGTGACACCCAAGCGGTCGTTAGAGGTAATAGCTCTCTTCTCCTGTACGTTAGTGTTCAGTTACTTCATCACGCCTAACAGGTAAATGACACTTGTGCTGTTACTTCCACCATTTGTACCTGATGGTCTCGTGTGCCAAGGGGAACTGTTCCTGGAAGACTCTTGGCGTTGTGCTACGTCTATTGAGACGCTGTATGGACATCTGGACAGTCTGCAAAGAATGAGAATGGCTCATGCTGATGTGAATTGAAAGACTGATGGTAGGTAGTTTCATGATGGTGAATGATGGTTACGAAGCTGGACTAGCCTAAATCATAAGGACCCAGCCAGATCATGTCTCTACAGGGGGTTCAAACCATGGGCTGCTGTACTGGTTACTCAAACTGACGTTGCTATGAAGGAGGGCTCACAGTGTACAGGGTTGGAACAACTCTACAAGCTATTTCAGATTCTCAGCAAAGTTTTTGGGCAGAAATGCATTAAAACCATATTCCAGCTGCATATTTGCTTATGAGGGTTTTGGAACACATGACATGCTGTTCTAGACAAAAGCCGTTAAGGCAGGTTAGAGGGCTTGGGCCAAACCATCACTTTGGAACTTCAAACTGGAACTGTAGGCTCAAGTTTGATCCAGTGTACTAAGAAATCAACAGCCTCTTCTTTAGCTTCCTGCTACGTTTAGTTCCTACCCTAACACTTCAGTGTGCACATGCTTCTGAAAAGCGTTAGCGTGTGGGTGTGTGGTTGGATTAGGGGTTTAACTAGCTGCTATACAGCGGATCTGTAGGAGCACAACTTGGGCACCCTTGTTTTAGACCAGTGGTCACCAACTCTTGTCCTGGAAAGTTTAGATCCAGCCTGTATCGAACATCTGTATCCCCCCCACTTACCTTAAGCTATGTTCAGACTGCCAGCCCAAATCCAAGTTTGGTATATCCAGATGGAAACAAATACACATAAATTGGATTTTAGCAGATCGGATCTGATCCCAGTCCATTTGGATTTTTACTGACGCCCTGCAGTCTGACCACTCAAATCCGAAGTGTCGGATGCGGCGGAAGTGTCCCAGGATTTGCTATGTAGTTACTGATGCCTACGTCACCACGGTAACCTAAACCCAAAAGTCTGTTTGGGAAACGAATCTGATCTGCCTGCAGTCTGAACTCGGCCTACGACGGCTGCACCTCCTCCAGCCTATTAAAGACTTCCGAAGACGTTCACGAGCAGCAGCTGTGGCAGCCTGTGTTTGGAACTAGCCTCTACAGGATGATCAGATCTCCGGGACCAGGGTTGGTGAGCACTGCCATAGGCACTGTACCACACCACAGGTGAACACTGATGATCTGAATAGCAGCACTTGGCTTCGTGGGGGAGCGGTGTTGGGCAGCGGTGGTCATCAACGTTCACACTCTCACTGTCTTAAGAAACTCTATGGAATATGACTTTATAGGAGAGATAACAGGATTGTATTGTCTGTTAATGTAACAAGAGTTATTTCAACTTAAAGCCAGTGTTGTTGGTCTGTTCATTGTAAACTTGTGAGCTTTTTATGAAATCATCATTTATGCACTGATATAGGAAATATAGGCCAGTGTTGTGTGCCAGATCATAATCATGTATTAAAATGTAAAATGGGTTTTTAAAACTGGTCTAAATCCATGACACACAAATATTAGTTTCTATAATTTTACAAATGCATTAAAATTAAATGTTTTTTTAGCATTGCTGAACGTTCCACACTTCTGGAGTATGCATAAACATCGATTTGGCATATTGGTTAATCCAAATATCTACCCAGTGCTGACAGCAAAGCAGATATACATTATACTGCCCAACGTATTCACTCGTCTGCCTTCACACGCATCCCCTTCTTTACAAGTGCCTCCACTCCGCTGGGAAGGCTTTCCCCAAGGTTTGGGAATGTGTTTATGGGAATCTCTGACCATTCTTCCAGAAGCGCATTAGTGAGGTCAGACACTGATGTTGGACGAGAAGGCCTGGCTCTCAGTCTCCACTCTAATTCATCCCCAAGGTGTTCTATCGGGTGGAGCTCAGGACTCTGTGCAGGGCAATCAAGTTCCTCCACACCAAACTCGCTCATCCATGTCTCTATGGAGCTTGCTTGGTGCACTGGGGTGCAGTCATGCTGGAACAGGAATGGGCCATTCCCAAACAGTTCCCACAAAGTTGGGAGCATGAAGAATCTCTTGGTCTGCTGAAGTATTAAGAGTTCCTTTCACTGGATCCGAGGGGCCAAGCCCAACTCCTGAACGCCAACCTCACACCCTGCAGAAAGTTGGTGACCTCACAAGTGGAAGTGCTGGACAGGTGGCACCCTGTCACAGCACCACACTGGAGTTCATTGAGCTCTTAGTGATGTCTGTAGAAGCAGTCTGCATGTCAAGGTGCTTGGTTTTATACACGTGGCCATGTGACCCTGGTCATCTGAATGTGTTTCCAACACCCCTGAAGTTTCTCCATCTGAAAGCTGGCCTCAGTTCAAGCCCAAAAATGACACGAGCTCAAGAACGTTATCACTCATAAATGGTTGTGAGAAACCTTTGCAGCTCATTTATAACTCATTCATAACTCATAATTCATTTAGAAAGCCAGATTTAATCAGTGTTTAAGAGCAGATGTTGAAACCCTGCAGTTTCTAACCTGTTTTAATGAGGTCACACCGTACATTACCATCTGGTTAAAGGTGTGGACTGTTTTCCCCCCACTGGGCAGACAGAATTTGCTGATATATATATATATATATATATAAAAAGACAAAACCCTGAAAACAGTGAGAGCCTCAGCCAGACGTGAAGATGATGGTTTTAATGGGTGAAAGGCAGTTACGTGAAGCTGAACAGAAAGCGGTCCTGCTCTTCCACGTGACTTTTTTTTTGGGGAAAAAAAAAAAAACCCTAAAAATATTTATGCTAAAAAACATTAAGCATCTTAAAATTTTCAATTCCAGTTCCAACTTCTGAGAATAAAAAAGAGGTTTTGTAAAATAAACCCTTAAAACACTTCATAAAAAACAAAAATCAAACACTAAGGAAAACACCTGAACAGACTCTCGCTGAACTTTGGTCATTAAACAAGTGGGACTGTAGAGCCGTGGGGTTCTCTTTAAACTGAGCCTCGGAAGTGGGGCCTCAGTGTGGCGACATTTCATTCGGATGCAGACGCGGAGCGTCGACTCGAGTAAAGGCTGCGTCCTTCTTTATTCGCTCCCCACGCTTTTAGAGGAATCGTGCTTACCTGGGGAAAGGTATGCAAAAGAGCCACATTCTTTCATATGCAGTTCCCACATACTTATCAGGAGTTCCAGTGGTCCCCTTACAACCTCAAGTGCTAATCCAGAACCTCAACTACGATGAGTTTGGCATCGCCATGTCCTCTGTTCCACCAGAACCTGGTGCTGGTGTGGTGAAGTCTTTGCACTGTTCCTCTCACTGCAAATCCAGCACTGACAGTAGCTCTGGAAGATTTGGGCCAGGAGTCAGTTGGAGGCACTGCTGTTGTAAGAGTTTGATGTGGAGGGTGCAGGGGGCGGGAAAGGCGGTGGTATGCTGACCGATTTGCGGATGTGAGGCATGAGGAAAGGGTCACTCGCCAGCTGGTGCACATCGATACGGTCCTCTTTCCTGTAGACCAGACAGCGACGGATAAACGCCTAGAGAGAGCATACAGACATGGAATCAGTGGGAGTCAGGGTGGGATGGGGGAAGGAAAAAACAAAAACAAACAAACAAACAAAAAAACCTCAACAACTATAAAAACAAGACTTACGGAGTCTTTACGAATTCATATTTAGTGTCACACGCAATATGCATATTACTGTAGCAGTCTGCAGTACCCTTTTCAAGGAACTCGAAATGCTGGACCTGTTGAACCATTTAAGATGGAAAAGGGAATTTCACAAAGCAAGCTGGCGAACAGAAAACCAACATTGGCCCCCACACTGTTAACAAGATCCCTGACACCCTAACTCACAGTAGAACCGACCGTTTGTTTGTTTTTTTTTGGTCCCCCCCAGGACCAGTACCAATTTTTAGTAATCAGACATGGAGCTCAACGATTTCTAGGGCCGCTATTTATTCCCCAAAATCTGATGTTGTCATAAAGATTGTCATAACTTTTCTATTAAGTGAATATTAGAATGACTCATTATACTTCAGCAGTAAGATGCTTCGAGCTTTACGCAGAGCAGACTGAACAAATACAACTTAAATGTATTTGTCTGTTAATAAACTGAAATAACTAACAGTTCTATGA
>JAMWET010002490.1:65000-122500 GCA_024036415.1 Prochilodus magdalenae
AGGCCAAAAACCACATTCGAATTTAATGTAAGTCAATGGAACCAGACGTCCTTCCGAGCACTCCTGGGCTATTTCAGTTGATTGGTTCATCATGCAAATCTCACAGTGTGTAAATGGCAGCGGCTGTTTTCAAATGATGCATAAAAGTGTAGAGTGTAGAGAAGTATCAGTTAAGTATGTGATTGTAAACAGTATAGATATATAAAGTGTACAGCTTCAGGTAAACAGCTAAATTGCTTAGTACAGATGTTCAGTAGATAAATAAATACACAGCTGAGATGTTTAAGAATAGAGGTTAAGTAAAAGTGCAGTGCAAACAGTTTGTGTGGTAGTGCAGCACCGTGTGTGCTGGGGTGATCCGGGCTAGAAATCAGGAGCAGTCTGATTTATTAGATTGTATAGATACTGGATGGTAAATGTAAACACTGGGCTTCCTCAAGGACAACCTTGGAAAAAATTCACCCTTAAGGACCTTAAGGATTCTATGTCAGCTTGACTAAACAAAAGAGGCGATACCAAGTAAACCAATGTAGAGGAACATTCCAAGGTTCTACTGTTTTACTGCGAATGCTCAGACTGCTTAGATTTTGTATTAAATTAGAAAGGACTGCGATATGGAAGTGGTGAGTGGGTGTGCATGAGTGTGCGTACGCTACACAGTAAGTAAAAAGATCAACTTACGAGTCTGTGTCTAGTGAGAAGTAGTCATAGAGCTTGACTATTCGGGGATGATCCAACTCTTTGTGGATTCTGTACTCTCTGCATGCATGCCTAGAGAACAACAGTCAATAATGACAAGCTCAAGCATACACACTCGTCACTCTTCCCTCAGAAGGCCGTGTGCCAGTCCTGTCAGGTAAGGACCAGAGTCTAGTCCAGTTTATCACACACTGTTATAATGGGATCCAACAGAACACAATACTGATATTTCTCAAATTCCACAGCTGCAGGGTGGCTGAGCTGTATATGACTGGGCCTATGGACAGAATGAGACCAGGGGCCTGACCAGCAAAATCACCGGACCTCTATATTGAGAAGGACAAAATGTCAAACAGCAGATAAGACGCTGAAATCGGCACACAAGCTGTCTGAAACATCAGGAGACTGTGCTCCTTATCTGACAGGCATGTTGAGCATGCTGAGCATTAAGAAATGAATGACACCTGATGTTTAGGAATTGATGTGCTGAGATCACTCACTTGTGATAGTTTTCCTTTTTCTCCTCTCTCCAGTTCTTGTTCAGCTGGTGGATTTTAACAGCCACGTATCTCTGCTCCGTTAGGTCAAATGCCTGGCATAAAATTTTTTTAAAAAAAATCAAAACATGAAAAATATAATTATTACTGACAAAACTACAAACTTTCACCTAGACCTCCGCACACATCGTGTATGTTCTTAATCCACTGTGTATGGATTTTTATGAAACCAAGAGTAAAGTGGGAGGTCGACATGATTGCACAATAAACAAGTTTATTTACTCTGTTTATGTAAATATAGCAAATCCATAAATAAGATGCCTACCAGTCAGACACTGCCTTATATGTACATACACACATGATATAAGGTCCAGTGTAAATACACACATGATATAAGGCAATGCAAAATTGATCTTTAGGTGCATTTAACATTGGTGGGGGACTTTACGATGAGAACCTCACTTTGTAGACTTCACTGAAGCCTCCTCTCCCAAGCAGGTGTAGCAGCAGATAGCGGTCGTTCAGCGTGGGGTGGTCCTTAAACCTGCCGGACCAGAACAGAGGGATGTATATTTTACTGCTGGATTACTTTAAGCAGAATCTGAATAGCTCTAAACAAACGGAGCCGGATTCTTTTAGCCATACTGAGAGTTGTCCTCGTTGTGTATTCTCTTCAGCTCGCGGATGTGGAGATTTCGGACTCGTTCCAAGCGTTCCAGCTCCGCTTGAATGTCTGCTTCCTCCTGGAAAAATCAAGTGAGGTGTAAATCTCTCAAACGGTACACTGAATCCTGAAGTCTCACATTTCAGCGAGATTCGAGTTTGTGGCTGCTACACCGAATTATCAATACATGTCCAGTAAAGGCTCAAACGAAGAAACAGTAGTGGAGGAAGCGCAATACCCCAAGTGGTGTGTTCTAGGTTTGAAAATGACTGAATTTGGTCCTGAGATGCCTTGATTATTGAAAAGACTGAGTAGGAGTACATGCTATCTAGTACTCGTCAATACTGAGACTCAGCAGTTAAATGTCATGCATTAGTCAGCTAATACTGAAAAACAGTTTGAGGTCAGAACATTATATATATAGCACTTTCCTAGAACAAGTCTCAAAGTGATTTGCCATACCACAATAAACACAATACAATACAAAACAAACTCACTAAAACTGTAATTACGTTACATAGCTTCACGTCTCTGATCAGTCGCTGTAGCACAGCGACAGCAGGAGTCACACCTGAGGTTATGGAAGCTAATAATGGGAAGCTCAGGCTTTGAGTTAGTCTTTTTGGTTGGCTGAGCTGTAGCTGAATGCACTGAAAGCAGAAAATACTGAGTCACTATAGAAATCTAGTTCTTTGGAGACTCACGCTGTACAAAAACAGACAACAGTCTACAGACAGCGTCAAAGGAACTGTGTGCCCCAGAACTGACCACTGTGGTAACGCTCATTGACTCAGAATAACGCTGACTGCTTATACGCCAGTGCAGACCGCTTAAAGTGAGCTTTATGTTTTGACTTCCACCTCGAGACATTCGTTCATTAACGTACTGTAGCAGTACACCCTGCTTACATCACACGGGTATCCGTATGTTGGTATCAATGAGCTGACTTTAGTATGGAGAAAAAATAAATACTATTGGAATCAACTGGTGCTGATAATTCACCACCTTCAGATGACCTCTGTGTTACACGCCTAAGCCTTATGAAAATGTTCAATCAACTTGCCGCATCTAAATTATGGGAAATGTGTCATCTGGGCTCAGCTTGCTGAATAAATAAATAAATAAATAAATAAATAAATATGATCACCAAAAAAAATAAAAAAAGAATCACAGTATTATGGATGAACAGAACCCCTGAAGAAAACAAAGACAATTACGGAGGTACGTGCCAAAAGGGAGTTGTAAAAAACAAAGAGTACCTTTTTCAAGTAACCAAGTCTCAACTTGAAAATCTCCTCCTGCTCGTGAAACTCTGCAAGAGACAGCCTGTGAAAGAAACATTCCGTGGTTAAGTGTACCATGGTGCCAAGCAATTGCTAAATCGTGAGTGATAGACGTGGTGTGCGTACGCCTCGTTCTCAACGCCGTTGCTTTTACTCTTCCGTTTTGGCTCCAGGCTAAGCGGCGGAGTCTGGGCCGGTTTCCTCTTTCCTAACAGCTTTCTTTGACGCTCAATTTCCTCGCGCTCCGAATTGATCCGCTCCTGCTGCCTGTCAACACACAGACGGAACATAAGGACACAAGGGAACTACTGAGTGAGGTTCTAAGACCCACCTGCTGGTCTCATACAGGTAGAAAAAGATAGACATAGATAAAGGCCCACATCCCATTTCACCCCAACACTTAGCCCTACCCCTCCGGGTTGCGTGTTCACGTCTAGGGGTAGGGTGGTCTCAACTGTTGTTGAAATGGAGGGGTAGGGTGAAGTGTTAGGACTACATGGCCCTTTAAAAGAAAGTGTTATGAGAAAATTCCCAGAATGCCCTGCAGTTGGGAAGATGGCTACACAAGCAGCCAAAGAGACCCATATGTATGAGTATGTTCTCTGTTAAAAAGTCGCTGTAGGCCACTGTCTTCATAACACGCATAGACAGCACTAGTAATCCGCTGATGTCTCTGTGCTACCCAGCGAAGTTTCCCGTTCCACCTTAAATGGTACAGCAGTTACATTCTGGTACCTGAGGTTGCTGGACCATTTAAGGTGGAATGGGTAAATTTGATCACGAAGCTGATGTCTAAAACTGAAGATGTGAATGAACCATGAGCCAAGGGTCGTCCCATTTACATCGACTGACAATCCTAAATCACCACACAACATATTTATGAAACCCGAATCATCCACTTCTGACTATATGGGTGTGTTTAATGTCCAAGTACTCCAAATAAATCATGGCATTTCGCCTACATCAGTGTAAATATCTGCCTATAAGTAATAGTAAAAATAAAAATGTGTAAAAATGAAATTGTGTTTTTAGTCCGACTCCATCTGAATCACATGTGCTACATCTGCATGGCGTGAGCAAGCGTGACAGCTACAGCTCGTACACACTGGCCATTTGCACAGTCTTCCTTTATCCAAATAGTCAAATCAGCCATTCTGCTCGATGCAAATCTAATTTATAAAAGAGCACAGTGCACTGGTTTACCCTGAACAGGATTCTGACTTGTACTGTGCATTAGTTTCAAAGACCAGACCAGCCAGGAAATCTATGTGCAGCACTGAATGCTTAATTAATATTCAGTTTAACAATGTTAGTGAATTCAAATAAATTACAAAAACTTCCCCTTATTTATCATTTGAAATGAATTTATTTTTAACAGCATTTCTGTTAGTTATTGATTTTCATGGCCTATTTCCGTGTGGTTTCTCATCTACTCTCTAAATATCACTCTGTGGTAAACTGCCCAAAAAAAATAAACCACGGTGTTAGTTTTTAAATACTAAGGTGCCTATTTTGGTATTTGTTGGCATTTACGTTTTTTTTAGGAAGACTGAGAAACTAACACTAACACACACCAGCAATAAGGTTACAAATTCACAGTTTAAACAGTAAAACATCAACATTCTGCTGATATTTGCAGTTAACCATGTCACGCATGCTCCTCCGAAACTTTCCTTTACATGGGCACACTGGCCAAGCATGTGCTGTTAAGTACATCACTGAGAAGTCAGGGATAGCACAGCCACACACAGCTAGGCTAATGTCACACACAGCTAGGCTAATGTCTAGGAAAGTCTCCATCAGCATACAGCACAAGTTTTCACTCATTAGCTCATACAAACAGCCTGTTATGTTACTCACAGGGAAACTATGAGACTATTTTTGAATAATAAACATTTTTCTGAAATTGTAATACCAGGTGCTGTCTCCTAACAAACTACGCCTCAGCTTTACTTTAATTTCGACTAAAGAACATCCAGCCTGAGCGAAGTGAGAGAAGTTAAGAAACAGAAGAAAGGAAGGAAGCTCACTTGATGAGGTTCTGAAAAGCGTATCCGTCTGTCCACTGCTCAGTGAATGAGGCGCCATGTCTGACGGTCGTGAAATGACCCAATCTGAGCCGGTCCTGCATGCTCTTTTCCCGGCAAGTCATTTTCTCCTGCTTAGACTGTGTACATGCACACACACACACACACACACACACACACACACACACACACACACACACACACACACACACACACACACACACACACACACACACACACACACACACACACACACAAAATTTTAAGCATACATTCAATTTAATAAATTTATTAAAATCCCTACACAAAACCACAACTAAAACCTCCTGAGGATTTGTCACCTGTCTACCTGTAAAAACACTCAAACAATAAACGCACCTTCTCTATCAGAAGCTTCTTGCTCATGGTGACGCACTTATTGAGACGCTCTTTGAACCTTTCCAGCATTTTCTGCTGCTCGTCGATTTGCCGCCTCAGGTCGCAGTTTGCCTGAAGACAAAAACGAGCAGATTTTTAAAAAATGTTTTACTTGACACATGTATGAATTCCAGCCATCGTTTAACTTTATAAACGACTGTAAATCACCAGGATTATGACTGGCACATGAACACCTGGAAGAGCTCCTATCCAAACAAAGTTCTAATATCTAACTTTAACATCTTACTATAACAGTGATGATTTAACTGCTTCAGTTTTGGGAAATCAGAACCGATCTGCACTTTCCAGTAAAGTATACTTATTTCTTTATCAGTCACATGTACAATTCTGAATCATATAAAAGATTATCTGTGCTAATGTGTCAGATTTGATTATGCACGAAAGCAAAATCTGACCAAACCACTGTGCAGTCAAAGATTTACGCGACTGCAAAGAAGTCAAATAAAGTAAAACATCAGGTAACCCCACAAGCTAACAGTTCAGTAACGGAGGGCATTTACTGGCTGCCCATGACTACCTACATACTGCTGCTACTAACTGAAGTTCATTTACGAGTTCTAGATCATTGGTATAGCCTCGCTGAGGTGCGACACTTTGACATACCACAGATCACACATTAATAAGAGTGGGGATTGGCCCAATTATTAGATACCCTATCCAGCTGATATAACTCATATGGGAGCCGATATCTGATCCTTACATTGGATCGGTGCATCCCTAGTTTCGGTTTCTGCCAGGGAGTTCCCTTAAGAACATTACTAGCTAGTAGTCCTCAGCTGGTGCTGTTAATGAATGATGTTATATGGACACATATTAAGCTTTTCCTGATAAATGTCAACGTGGCCTGTTGCTCTTCTACCTTTAACTGAACATGTTCAACTGTAACTGATCTACACCAACTATCTACCTTTAAATTTAATGAACTGAAATGAGAATAACAGACCACAACCAATAAATATAATCAATACCCGCAACAGGTCGTCTATTCTGCCTTCCTTCTTCTCCAGGTCTGAGTTCTTGTTGTTTTCTAGTGCAAGGAGCTTGTCCCTGGTCAAGTCAGTCTGCATCCAGCAAGAGAAGGGAGGAATGACAGAGATGAAAATAAAACAGTATACTTATCTGAAGACGGATTGGCAGGTGAAGAAGGATGCTGAGTTTACCTGTGAAGCTTTGTGTGAGCAGTTTATAGACAGGGGTTTCCCCGAGCTCACCGCGAGATCCATAGTTACAGAGCTAACAGAAGGAGGACTGCTCTGCTGAACCTAAAGGACGAGAGCACAAAAAAACAGGCACATGACAATGACACTGATCACAATGACACCAGCAGCATAAATCTAGAACCTAAAGGGAGTCTAGAACCTAAAGTAAAGGGAACCCTGACTGTTAAGATATGTATGTCTTACAGCAGTGCACATGTCCAATACTATTCAAATATGACAAAGAACCCACACAGGAAGAGTTTATTTATTCTAACAAAATTAAACCAAATTTCTCCATCAGTCGGCTACCCTTGTTGCACTGTGAGGATGTCATATGATTGCACCGGGTTCAATCTATCCCAAACTTTAAAAAAAACAAACAAACAACAACAACGTGAATAATGTGAATGACGTGTCACACACAGAGAGAGAGAGAGAGAGAGAGAGAGAGAGAGAGAGAGAGAGAGAGAGAGAGAGAGAGACAGAGAGACAGAGAGACAGAGCAAGAGAGAGAGAGAGAGCACGAGCGAGAGAGCCAAGAGAAGAGATAGAGCGAGAGAGCGATAGATATAGAGAGAGACAGAGAGAGAGCGATATAGAGATATAGAGATAGAGAGAGAGAGCAAGAGAGAGCGATCTAGAGAGAGACATAGAGAGAGAGATATAGAGAGAGAAAGAGCGAGAGAGCGAGCGAGCGAGCAAGAGAGAGCGAAAGAGAGAGCGAGAAAGATATATAGAGAGAGACAGAGATATAGATAGATAGATAGATAGATAGATAGATAGATAGAGAGATATATATATAGTACGAGAGATATAGAGAGAGGAGAGAGAGAGAGCGCGAAACAGAGAGCGAGAGAGAGCGAAAGAGAGAGAGAGAGAAAGGGAGAGGGGAAAAGAGAGAGAGAGAGAGAGAGAGAGAGAGAGAGAGAGAGAGAGAGAGAGAGAGAGAGGAGAGAATGATAACATTAAGAGAATTTGATGAGAGACAGAAAGGTAAAACCACTCAGGAGAGAGATAGAGTCCTTTAGTGAAGAGGACCCAGGTAAACTTCCAAAATATACAGAGACTTATATAGTGAGAGAGAGTAACAAGACAGAGAGAGAAATAGAGGATAGGATAGACAGAGCAGACTAACTCCAGAGGGACTGATCCTTTACTGCAGGGTTATGCTGTGATATTATTGAGCATACTGGGGTTTATAGCGCTGTTAATTATAAACATAAATCGAGTGACATACAGATTTGTTAAACAGCCACAAGCAAGGAGCCACTTCTGTATCTTTTTTAGACCAGCCTTTCCACTGCTGAAGATATGAAACCCAGGTAACGTACACTGCATGCCTTGACAGTGACATTATGTGGTGCGTCACACCCAGGTAACATTCAGCCTTTGGCAAGATAGCAAAGCTCAGGTTAGCGTGTGAAAGCAAACTAACAGCTTAGCAAAGGAGAGCATTAGAGCAGCGCAGTTAAACAAGCAGCGTAACGAGCCTCCAGTGTTTCAGTGGAGTGTCCAGAAAGCTTTCCTTCATAATAAAAGCAAAAACAAACAGTTACTTTCTGCTGTACCAAAAATAAAATCCCTTTCAGGCTAGTACATCTGGTACATATGGTTTATTTACCTGCCTAAATGACTGAGCATTACTATCTGACAAAGCCAACTGAATCCAGCAACAAACTATCAAAACAAAAACTGAAAAGAAAAAAAACTGCATAAAAAGAAAGCGTTTTGATGTTTTATTACTGTGTGGGATAGTGAAATCCTCTTTGTGTTATAATGCTGTCATATTTGTTCTTATGTTCTGCAGAATGCAGTCGTGAGTTTTGAATAGGTGAATGATTTTCTAAAGCAACACTCAAACTGTGGGCAAAATACATATCTGATATCACATACACTGTATCCTCTTTGGAAATATAATAATGTGCTGTCATATTACAGATAAATAGCATTCAGTAGGGGTTGTAAGAATTTAGTTGACTTTGTCGGTGTCTGCTTCAGTGAGTGTGTGGGTGTGTGTGTGTGCGTGAATCTCAGTCGAGAGTTGTGACAAAGTGAATGTGTGTGTGTGTGTGTGTGAGTGAGTGAATGTGTGTGTGTGTGTGTTTGTGCGTGTGTGTGTGTGAATGTGTGTGTGAGTGTGAATGTGTGAGTGAACATGAATGTGTGAGGGAATGCCGTGAGTGTGTATGTGTGTGTGTGTGTGTAAAATTTGTGTGTGTGAGAAATGTGTATGTGAATGTGTGAATTAATTTGTGTAGTGTAATGTGTGAGTATGTGTGTGTGAATGTGTATATTTTTATGATGTGTGTCCTGTGTTGAATGTGTATGTAGCATGTCAGTGAATGTGTGTTAAAGTGAAGAATGATTGAATTGTGAGTGAATGTGTGTGTGTGTGTGTGTGTGTGAGAATGTGTGTGTGTGTGTGTGTGTGTGTGTGTAAGTGAATGTGTGTGTGTGTTTGTGTGTGTGTTTGTGCGCGTGTGCTCACCAGCGCAGCAGGATTGGAGAGCGAGTGTTGCGGAGAAGAGCGGACCAGTGGTGGGATTCCCCGTGCTGGACTGGTCCCCGGTCCACTGCCCCCCGCAAACTGACACAAAGCAACAGAGTGGGAAAAAAGGCAAGCCAGTGGAAACAGACGTAAGTGATTTTGGGCCTTTAACTGTTTTCAATCCCACTTCCGCCTTCATCCGCAACTACGGGTATAAGTGCACCACACGAGAAAACACAAAGACAAAATGAAGGCAGAAAGGGCAGTGAGGAAGAAGGGGGTGGGGGAGGACCAGCAGAGTCTCACACCTGGCAGACTTTGGCAACCCATGGCTGCAACATGAGAAAACGCTGGTGTGGTTCATTCCATGAACTCACTAGAGACCAAAGCCTTACCTCAAAGTAATCACTGAGGAACACGTTTGGTCCTATGAGGCACTGCCGTATGTATCCTCGTTCATAAGTTCCTCAAGATGAGGCTGAGGCACGTTTGAAGTTCTGAGGTACTCGAGGCTGAGCCCAAAGCACACAAAGACAAAAAAGTCACTGATGCAAAATGGAAAGAGACAACCTAATTGACATATTTTAAAAAAAAACAGACTATGTTCAAAAAAAAAAAAAAAAAGTTTATAACATCAAATATGACAAAAATGGAGAAACTGGAGAACACTTTTGACAGTGCATGTATTAAGGAGCCATGGTTTCTTAGTTTTGTAAAACTGTAAGCCACTTGAAGCCGTTTCAGGGGGTTCACTTTGTTTTGCGTTGTGCAAAATCACAGTTAACACTATGAGTTTTGGGTTTTATTGCTCTAACATCACAAGGCCGTCAAATCAAGACATAAAACCAACGAGCCCAGACAGCACAGAGCACAGCATGATTTACAAAGTTTGGTGGAAGTTTAGTTATTGCACATACAATCCCAAAATCAATTGTGAGTTTTCACTTGTATGACTTTTGTTTACATCTATTGGATAAATATGTCGTATATGTTGGAAAAAAAAAACTAAATACAAACTGCATCATCTTCCGCCTTCATCCGCAACTACAGGTATAAGTGCACCACACGAGAAAACACAAAGACAAAATGAAGGAGAGTCTACAAACACAACACCCTCCAACCAAAGCCTTACCTCAAAGTAATCACTGATTTTAGGCCCTCGTGTTCCTCCTTTCACTGAGAAGCACACAAAGAAAAAAAGTCACTGATGAAAATTATTCAACCTAATGGACATATTACACATTCAAAACCACCGAAACCGCCGCTAATTTACTTCTCCTTCTCCTTCGGTCTAAAAGTGCTAAATGTGTACTCACCACATCCACTGGTATATTAACCACAACAACAAGCGCACTGCTGATACCAATCAAAACATTTCTCACACACACACAAACACACATATATATACACACACACACACACACACACACGCGCACACACACACACGCACACACACACACACGCACACGCACACCTGCACATTTACTCACTCACTCACTAACACACACACACACGCGCACACACAGACTCACACTCACGCACGTGCACACGCAGACTCACACTCACGCACGTGCACACGCAGACTCACACACATGCACGCACACACACACACGCTCGCACACTCACTTTCGCACACGCACAGGCAGACTCACACTCACACGCAGACTCACACTCATGCACACACTCACCCACGCACACTCACAAACGCACTCGCACACGCACTCACACACTCAGACAGGTGCACACGCACGCACACTCACTCACTCGCACACACGCAGACACACACACGTGCACACGCAGACTCACACACTCAGACAGGTGCACACGCACGCACACTCACACACACGCACATACGCGCACACACTCGCACACTCAGACAGGTACGCACGCACGCACACTCACTCACTCGCACACACGTGCACACGCAGACTCACACTGACGCACGCGCACACTCGTACTCTCACTCGCACACTCAGACAGGTGCACACACACGCACGCACACTCACATACGCGCACACACTCGCACACTCACGTGCGCACACATCAGAGAAAATGGATTACCCTGGTCATAACTGTCCCCTTTTCTTTTCCTTGCTCGCTGCTCACCACTTTTCTTCTCTGGTGTCTTTTGGTACCAAAAACACATCAAACAAAAAGAAACACAGCGTTACAAAACAGAACTAGACATTTAGAGCACTGATTATTAAATAGGCCAAAAATAAGGTTCGCTAATATTTCATTGGGCTGCCTTGTGCTTTTATCACGACGTGCATTCTGTAACGTCACAACATTCACTTCCGTCCTGAGCTGCATTCACTTTTCCCAAGATCTTTGGACCACTGTGCAAAGTCTTCTTCAGCACTTCCCAAAAATTCCCTAAGTCTGGACTTCTGACCGACTGCAGCAATCCCAGATCATAGCACTGCCCCCACTGGCTTGTATGGTAGGCACTGGGTATGATGTGAGATCACTACAGCCGCCTCTCTTCTAACCTTGCCGCCCCCCATCACTCTGGAACAGGGTAAATCTGGACTCATCAGACCACATGACCGCCTTCCATTGCTCCAGAGTCCAGTCTTTATGCTCCCTAGCAGACTGAAGCCGTGTTTGACGGTTAGCCTTCTTAAGTTTTCTTAAGGGTGCACAGCTGTTTAGTCCCGATCCCTTGAGTTCTCTTCACGTTGTGTGTGTGTGGAGATGCTCTTACGTTCACTGTTAAACGTTTGGTGAAATCAGGTGGTAGAGAAACAGCAGAAGAACTCAGGGAGATGTTTAAGTGATCACCGATCACATTCCTTCCCTGGAGATGATGTTTCCCCACCACCCTTCCATTGTTTAATAATGCTAGGACAGGTTCTTTAGTAGTTTCAGCTTCTCCTTAGATGTCCTCTTTGCTTGATGTCAATAATTTGACCCTCCTGAAACAGATGAACATCTTTTCCGCGATCACAGGACGCGATTTTCCACATGGTTATTTAACAAATGAGAAGCTACACACTGCATCAGTCAGGGTTAAATAACTTGCTGCCAGCTGAAACAACCACCCATGCAGTAATTATCCTATGGCAGACTCTTACCCATTTGCCTAGTTAAATCCAGGTGGTGACCTTTTTTTTTTTGGCCAGGCCAATAAACCACTGTCCAAAAGACCATAGATGATCCATAACCACATCACTGTGTTTCAGCTGGTACACACGAGAATAAATCTTCTCCAAGACAAAAGGTTTCTGTCTAAATTAAATTTGCTCATATGCATGTGTGCCATTAGCCGCTTTGAGGTGTTTAGTCTGGTCCAGTCTGGTCACTTGAAGCAGGAAACCCCAGCAAGTGACAAACATCAACTACACAAAGAAAGACGCTACATGGTTCACCCAGTCAAACTCAATTTAAAACCCACGGAGATCTTGATGGCTTGTGCACTGTGGGGTGGTTTCCCAGACCCAAATTAAGCCTGAGATGTACTCTGAGATTACATTTACGGCATTTAGGTGACGCTCTTATCCAGAGCGACTTACAAGGTTGATCATATTACAGGTGGGCCAATGTAGTGTTAGGACTCTTGTTGGTGTAGCACAGCATAGTTACCCAGACCGGGATTCGAACCCCGATCTCCCACATGGTGTGACTTCAGCTACATGTGGTGTTATCCGCTGCACCACACCAACCACAGATTACTTTTAATCCATATCTGGAAACCCAGCCAATGTGTTTACAATGTACAGTACTGAGCATATTCTAGTTATGACTGCTTAATTAACGACGGGTTAATGAATCAGTGACTCTATGGTTCTCACCTCAAGTTCTTTATCACTCAAAGACCCTCCGCTGCACAAGCTTTGATTGGAGGACTCGTTTTGACCGGTTCCCTGCAGAAGGAGGGCAAGTTAAGCTCTTCGTTAGCTGATGAACTTCAAGAGTATATCAACAGGAGATGGCATGACACCACGTGCACTTCTGAGTATCAAATAATTATTTTTTTATTATGATGGTAAAGCAATCACACACACAAATTAGCACCAGTCAGCGAGTTCCAAACATGTTACTCTATGAAAACAACCAATCTAGGCTCGCTCTGTATCTAGGCTCGCTCTGTATCTAGGCTCGCTCTGTATCTAGGCTCGCTCTGTATCTAGGCTCGCTCTGTATCTAGGCCCGCTCTGTATCTAGGCCCGCTCTGTATCTAGGCCCGCTCTGTATCTAGGCCCGCTCTGTATCTAGGCCCGCTCTGTATCTAGGCCCGCTCTGTATCTAGGCCTGCTCTGTATCTAGGCTCGCTCTGTACCTAGGCTCGCTCTGTACCTAGGCCTGCTCTGACTTCATCTCTCAAAGATAGATGTGATCACACATGGGCACACCTGCTGTACCGGAGCACAATCAGTAACACAAGCAGACCAAAACCCTGCCAGCTTAACAAACACTAAGCTGTCAAAACAAACGTTTCAGGGCTGCTGTTCAATTGTGCTTAGTGTACGCTCGCCTGTGCTGCATGGCTGGAAAGCAAGTGTTCCATGCGGCTGCTTTAAATACGTACTTTGGAGACAGTAGCTCAGGAGAAAAGAGAGATCATGGCTAGTTTGCGCATGGTTTAGCTCAAATGCAGAGCAAATAATCTTCTCCCAAACACCGCAGTCAAATCTTTCCACATCACAATTACAGCTGTATCCACTTTCCAGCCGTGCTAGCTTACACAGCATTAACAACTTCAGTAGTTGGCATGCACACCGCTGGCCCTACTTCGAGTCTCCACTAGTAAATCTTATCATCACCCACATTTAGTCCAAATTCCCCTTATGTCTGGCCCTAAGCAGGTGCTCACAGGAGCACGTCTCGCCTAGTGAGGCTTGTTCTGACGTTCCTACAAGCGATGATTAATCCAACAAACCTTGGCCACACCAACTCCCGTAAACCGAGCCTCCAGCAATTCCTGACGTCGTGGATCCAAACTATGCAGTTCTTCCATCATCTCTACAAACAGAAGACAACACAGCACACGTAGCCATTAGTCAAAGAATCCCAAATGAAAAACTGAGGTTTAGATTAGATTGCGCACCTCGAGCTCAGGTGAAAGACAAGTTTACAGCTGTTATAGAACATGCTCATCTGTTGGTGTGTACACCTTTCTCAGGCCTATATAAGCCTGACTATGACTGACTCTGTAACAGTAACTTTCATTTACGCTTAAAAAACACAGGAATTACACAAAAACAATAAAAGTATTCAGAGTGAAAGAAAAAAAAAAAAAACACCATTAACTGAATGTAACAGAGCACAGTCAAAAATGATGATGATAATAATGATAATAGTAATAAGGAGAATTAGGGATTGGCAATACAGCAAAATACAGCATTGTGATAGTTGAAGACGTACATGGCACAACACATGGCACATGTCCTGATGATGAGTTTTTCCTGAAGTGTGAAGAGCTGGAACTAACAGAAAGCACCGAATTTAAAAACTTCCTAACAAAACACGTAGCTGTTTAGGGCTTCTCCGCAGTATGCTCAGAAAAGCCCATTACATAGTTCAATATCAGGGCATATTACAGGCCATAGAAGCAATCAGGACATTCTTACCCATTCATAAGCATGGTTACCAGCTGCTGCCTATTAGTCACAATAAAACAGATGACATAACCATCGTCAGGGTGGTCATGGTCAGCTCTGCTGTAAAACGGAAGGCATGGCGTAAGAGTAAGACAGTTAAGTTCAGCAAACTGAGAACTTCAGAAAACTGCTGGTGATGGAAACTGGAGTGCTTAATAAACCTACAACACAACACAGAGTTCCTAGGAAAACCAGATGCAGCATAAATCCTCCCCGCCCCCCAAAAAAACGCTTTAGCCAAACGCTTACATGATAACTTTGTATTTGCAAAGTAATAAACTTACTCAAGACTAAACTCCACTAACATTCACAACCTTGTTAGTGTTGTTGACTTTCTGGAGTGAAAGCTGATCATAACTCTAAAGGGGAACCCAAATATCCGACATCTTAAACGGCTGAGATGTAAACACACACATTCAGCGTGGCTTCATCTGAAAGGCTCCGAACTTGAGAAAATCAGTTTAGGTACAGACGGCAAGCAAATTGAATTGGTCTCTCACATCATGTCTTATAAGATGCCTGCCTGCCGTTATTTACAGGTGACCGGATTTGATTTGTGTGTCCAGACACCACCATCTGCACGGGTGGCTGTGGTAACAACGTAGGTGTGAGTATGGGTATGCAGCTTGTCATGCAAGAGCAGTTGTGGGCTGGAGGTCACTGGTTTGGTTCCCTGAACCGACAGTAACAACTGAAGGTCCCTTGATGGAGACACCTAGCCCTCATATGCACCAGGCTGTGTGTATTGTAGGTTCATTGAGCACTCCAGTTTCCATCAGCAGCAGATTTGTTGCAGTCCTTGAACGTTTCTGAGGTTCTCAGTTTGCTTAACCTGAATATTTTGTAAGCTGCTCCCATGTCATGCCTTCCAGTTTACAGGTGGGCTGACAGGACCACCCAGACGATGGTTTATAGCATCTGTGTTATTGCTGCCACTAGGCACAGTAGCTCTGCATTACAGTAAGTCACAGTATAGCTTGTGGTCATGCTTAAACAGGCAAGAATGACCCGGCTGCTTATATGACCTGTAATATCCCCTAATAGGTTTAAGTAATAGGTTTTTCCAGATAGGGCTGCCCCTGGGCAAGTCAGCTCACTGCCCACTAGCGTGTGTGTTCACTAGTCTGTGTATGTGGGTTGGTGTTTCACTCCACGGATGGGTTAAACGCGGAAGGCAAATTCCTCGGCGTCCAAACACAACTGCCAAAAATTGGCTCTAAACTCAGAAAACGAACGGCTTCACCAAAAATTAAAGACAGATGCAGGAGAGATGGAGGATCATCTACTTTTTCACACCGCACTTCAGGAGTCTATGGCGCTCTTCTTGAATCTCAGCACTTCTGGCAATTTGGGTTTGACAACGAGACAAAGAGACACTGTGAAATCCAATTTGAGCGTCCAGACCAAGACACATCTGCGCAAGTCTGACTGGAATCACAACTCAAACCAACTATAGTTTAGATCAGATTTGCCAAAAATAAATAAATAAATAATTAAAAATCAGATTGTGTTTGTTTTTGCAGCCCAGATGATCAAAAATCAATCTGGATACAAACCGTATAAGCCCAAAGCGGTATTTCGGTCGGCAGCCTGAACAAGACCTTACAGTAACCCGACGTCTGAAGAGTTTACTGGTTCCTCACTTGTTTTCTTCACACAAGTTTACCAGGAGGAAACGTTAGACATATCGTGTCTGTTTTCTGAACACTTAGGCTTAAAATGTATTTTAAGCACCATTAACTGTAGAGGGGTACATGCGGGTCCCTGTGTGGCCAAATACCCCCAAATAAAAGCTGATGTCTGGCTGATTTATGCTTATGACTACATGCATCATCCACATAAACCCTCAGAAGACTTGTGCATGTTCACTGGTGGGTTTAAATGAACTTGTTATGGTCGTGTTGTAGACATAGCGAGCCCTGGTTCCCATCACCACCACTATAAAGAAACCAGACCCCGCAAGTGTGTATCCAGGGACCCATTCTCCAGCAAATCCCTCTGAATGACTCTGTTTAGATCATAAGCACTAAAATTATTCAGATATTTAAACACAGATGGCGGGATTTCCCTTTAAGCCGTTCAGCTGGAACTACTGCCAGGATGAGCAGTCAAGCCTCCAGATGAAGGCTGTTGCTGCTGTCAAGAGGACTCCACAAGTTTACAATGCTTGACCAAACTTGACCTGAATGTCTGTCCGCACATAAAAACATCCGGTTAAATTAATTAAACCGTAAAATTCACTTTTAAGCTGCGAGGTTTGGTCCGCTAGTTGTCTAAACTGTCAAATAAGTAGCTAGCTAGCCAATGCTAGCGAGGAAACAAAAATGCTAGCCAGCATGCTAAGCAGTGAAGTTACAACAGTTTGTTTACAAATAAAATAAAGCATATTTTTGAACGTGTTTTGGGGCTTTTGTGATGTTATACGATGCGTTATGACACAAGCGAGTTTAAATAAGTTAGCTTTAAGACCGAGCCTCTAAAAACAAGCCCTGAAAACACTAAGCTAAGCTAATTAGCTTTAGCCAAAAAGCTCCAAACTAGTTTGTTTATTACCTGCAGCCTTCAGGTTTTACGGTCCTGAGAATTTGGAAGTTTTCCAAACAGCTATGTCCACCCGGGATGAGTTATGGGTCCTAATAAATTCCCATGCCGTCGTCGGGTGTTACAAACCCGGCTGCATTACACCACAGTGTCTCTGTGTTTGTGTGAGGGGGGAAAACTTTGCTAGCATGTTAGCGGAGCAGCCATGTTTCTCCCCGCCAGTCTGCAGAGCAGTCACGGGCCGCTCTGCAGCTCCTCACATCTGGAAAAGACACTCAGCCCTGTTTCTCCGGACGGTTCGGTCCGCGGTGTCGTTATTATTAGCTTACATATAAAGGTGTCACCAGACTGTCCTGCCCGTCAGTCCATTTCCCTCGGATGAAAGAATATCCAGACGGTTCGCTCACAGGTTGGTGGAGGGAGCCAGAGCTCATCAGTCCGGCCACCCAGGAGAGAAGAACAGTCTGGATCCAGCAGCTCAGGCAGCTCTGGTTCTCCGGCTTTACCCACCGCCGCTGCTGCTGCTGGAGGGCTAATGCACATTTCAACATCCAGGGGTGTCGACACATACGGGTTACTCAGGAAAACTCCACAGCTGTCGGGAATACCGTGGAAGTCCTTGCCCAGTGCCCGGCAGAGGAGGGAAAAGTTATCTGGGATTTCTATTCTGTGGCAACAGGATGTCAGAAATTTGACTCTCTTCTTTAATTATTGCAGTTTATTATTATTAGAAATAGTAAACTGCTTCACAGTACTGACCAAACACACTATTTTACCAAAATGATTTTTAAAATCTTGACTTATTTTCCAAGTTATGCGAATTATTATGTAAAAATATTAGAGAGTTATTTGATTATACTAAATTATAGAGTTATTTGTTCATTATAATGACTTATTTTCTCAACATATTAATATTCTGAGGAAATAATTACTTATTTTTTGTAAATTATTGACTAATTATTCAAAAAATATTTTTTTCTTAATTTTTGAATTATTAACAAGCTAAATAAATAATAGCTTATTTTTTCATAATATTGACTAATTCTGTCAACATAGTTTTACAAAATGTTAAGATTCTGTGCAAATTACATTTTTTACTCAGAACTTTTACTAATTATTTCAAAATATTGGCTTACTGTTTCATTATAATAACTAATTTTATCTAAATAATAATGTTTTCTTAAAATATTGAGTTACTATTGTACTATTTTTTTTTCAAAATAATAATTTATTATGTTAAAATAATTGCCTGTTTTCCAAACATTTTCTTATTCTAGGTAAATAATGACTTGTCTTAAATATTGACTAATTATTTAAAATATTTTAAAATATTTCTTAAATGATTAACATATTATGGAAATAATGAGTTTATAATAATGACTTATTTTGAAATTCTGTGGAAATTAAATTTTTTTCAGAATATTGAGTAATTATTATTTATAGTAATTTACTATTTATAGTTTAATAGTTAATCATTTTTGCTCTTCCTTCTATGTTTTGTCATCTATAGAGTTTTGGCTCTGCTGTTGGTTCTGCAGAGCCACATTCCACCACCTTGTAGCATCCTATAGCATCCTATAGGGATTTCCAGTATGATGGGCTTGTGACAGGCTCAGACTGGTTCGTACTCCAGTGAGAGTGAGTGTGTTCAGTGAGAGCCCCATTTCCTTATTCAGTACTGACTGTAGTATATTCATGGTCAGATCTTCTGCCTCATTCATGTTGCTCTTGTTGGGTCATTGTTCTCCTATCCACTGCCCACACGAAGAGAAGGGGTTCCCCCTAGGAGCTTATCCTGGCTTGCTCACCAGGGACTCGGACCATGGTAAGAAGTGCTATATCAGTAAACGCTGAACTGAATATCGTTATAACGTACAATAGAGTTACAGTATGATAGATTTACAGTATGTATTGTGTACCTGCTTTATTGGTAGCTCCAGGTCCCACAGATCTTCAAGAGGATTCTAATCTGGAGGTTTTGCAGGCCAGGCCAGGCCAGATGTGTGAATGCTCCTAAATGTTCTTCATGCCAATCAATCACATTTGCAGCCTCTGTGAACTCCAGACTTAGAATACCGTGATAGGAATGTTCTGGTCCTCAGTGGGATGATGATGATGAGCTATAGGTGAAACCTGTTGTCTAGCAGCTCTGTGGTTCAGATCTACCGTCCCCTAGATCTACCGTCCCCTAGATCTAGGGGGGGGGGGGGGGGGGGTTATTTTGTATATTGTAAATAAACAACGCTGTTAAGTCAAATATCTGTGTCTATTTAAATATCTCTGTTTGGTTGAGTAAATGTAAGCCTGGGTTTATACTGGTGCTGTCCAAACTAAACAATGAACAGAATCATACTTTTAGGTAGATGTAGGTATACTTATAAACACCGGGAGACAGAAATAAAGAGCTCATAGATCCTTTTTATTTGTATGTAGCTTAAATACAGCACATCATTCTTCTTCTTTTTTATTATTATTATTATTTTTATTATTATTGTTGTTGCACTTATTATTATTTACAGCACGTGCTTCACAAGAAAGCACAAACACTGCTTATGTTTATTTTATATGACTGTAATGGACAATATAGAAGTCATATCTCCACCGGGCATGTGACACAGTTAACCAGAAGGGGGCAGCAGCACGACATCCATTTAGGTGAGAGTTTGCATACTGAGAAATTAGTCTTCCGCATTTAACCCATCCGTGAGGTGAGGAGACTGACACACACACACACACACACACACACACACACACACACACACACACACACACACACACACACACACACACACACACACACACACACACACACACGGTGGGCAGCTCTGTTCACTGCGTCTAGGCAGCCGTTGGGGGTGGTTAGGCGCCTTGGCATAGTCACGATAAGGGTCATTACTGTCGAACCGGCGACCCTCCAGTCACATGGTTGATTCCCTAACCTTCTGCCCACAAATGGACCCTGTACTGTTAGTGTTGGCGGCCCAGTTCTGTTCAAGAGAGGTACAGTCATGATAAGGGTCATTAAATTTGATTCTAGAAGTTACTAAGGCCAGCCATTCCCTGAGTCAGAGTTTAGGGCCATTTGTGATTTGCACACGGGAATTTGTCTTTCACATTTAACCCACATGTGAAGTAAAACAACAATCCACATACACTAGTTAACAGTTGGCACATTTGCCCAGAGTGGTGGGCAGCAGTTGGGGGTTAGAGGCCTTGCTTAAGGGCACTTCGGTCTTTACTGTCAGTTGAGGGAATGGAACCAGCGACCCTCCGGTTACAAGGCCGGTTCCCCAACCTCCAGCCCACAAATAGGCCCTGTACTGTTAGTACTGGCTGCCCAGTGCTGCCCAGGGGCTAGTGGTCAACTCTGAAGACAAGGGCACCTCAGAAACAAGGGCAACACTGAGAGAACCTGGACGTACAGGAGAACTACTGCTGTGGAAATAAAAACATCTGTATTACATAACACTGTTAGCAATGGCAGAAAGACCTTACAGTGAGCAGACAGACGATGAGATAGATGAAAAAGAAGAAAGAAATTATTGGTTTTAGGAGGAAACTCAGACCCCCAAACGATGGCCTTTATGTTGGCTCTCCAGAAAAATAAATCAGTCAATAAATAAATAAATAAATAACACATGCCTGTGCTGGGGTCATTTTTGCCTATTGCCTTTGATAGCTGTTCTAAACTGCATCCAGTTACATTTACACGAGTGGTGATACTTATTTACACTCATCGTCAAAACAAACAGATGCACAAATAGCTGCACCCAGAAGAAACACAGGACTGCGAATGAGATGTAACCGAGGAATGTGTGACTTATCGCTGGACCTGCCTGACCCAACAGCCACGACACTGCAGACAATCAGCGAGCAGTGATGCCTCCATGCGTGCTACATAATGTGTATGTTGTCCACCATGTGCGGGGGTCAAGGCTCTGCTTTTCTCCCAGTTCTGATGAACTTCCAGCAGAACATCTGCCTGAGTGCACAAGCATCAACACCGCTGGCTTTCAGATAGACAACATCAAACACCACACATAGACATCCAAAAGGGGTTAAATCAGGAGAAGGACTTGATTGGCCTACCCACATTTGGGGAAACTGCACATCAAGATCAAGGGCACTACCTTGTTGGAAGAATTCAGGAAAATCTTCACGTCTTCCTCTAACAACCTTGTGTAGCGGTTCCCGCTGAATGTTCCGTCAGAGAAGTAAGGCCCCCATAATTCGGGTACCCCATACATCACACCATGCCGTGAGGCAACCCTGTTAGACGGATCAGTTCAGTGACCGGGTTCGTGTCCGACTAGTATCAAAGATTCTGTTTGCTGACCTCACCATTCACAAACACAAATTAGCTTCCTCCCTGAACAGCGTCTGAGAGCGGAAATGAGGGTTTACCTGAAGGTGGATTATCACAGGACACCATTAGGAAGCTCTACAACTCCATGCCGAGCTGTCTGGTATGCTGAGTTGGCAAACATGGCGGCCCGACGCCATACTGAGAGCCACTACTTCTGTATGTGTAGCTCAATAAATATTGATCATATCAGTCTAAATGTATCACCAGTTATTGATCCTGGTCACCTTTATCTTCCTTCCCAACAACACAGCTGTAACAGGTGCAACTACATTGTTTACACTATGTATAGAATTTGTCTACACATAGTTTCATATTTATTTCATTAATAAGAGTTTAAATTGCATTGTAATACATATTTCATTTTGTATCAGCAACAGAACTTTTATTTTGAAATCCCTGTTCAGTCATGTGAAAAGTGTTTTGGCTAATTTAGCTTTACCTGCAAGCTAGCATCATGCTCAATGTCTCTTGGGCCTCGGTAAAGTTTATACTGTTCGCAGTGGTTTACCATTCGTATGAATGGTCTACGGAAACCCCCCAACCCAAGGACTTAAGGATGATTCCCTTGTAGCATGCAGCCAACGAGGTATTTGTTGTCCGTATTTTATTTTAGTCGAATGTTACTTCACATGCTGTGCATGTTACTGTTTCGTGCTAA
The DNA here is from genome assembly GCA_024036415.1 of Prochilodus magdalenae. NCBI lineage: Eukaryota > Metazoa > Chordata > Actinopteri > Characiformes > Prochilodontidae > Prochilodus > Prochilodus magdalenae. The sequence continues at coordinate 87,464 of JAMWET010002490.1, forward strand.
GCTAACATGGCTTATTTCCTCACCAGTATTGTGTTTTTAGTTTTCACTGCTTCAAAATAAACCAGTAGAGAGAAAGCCACTTGTGTCTGTCTGTGCTTCGAGGGAGTTACAACTGCAATCTGAGACTTCCTTCAGGGTGCAGATATTCTTCTAATGATGAGTGTACAAGATAAAAAGCAATGCATGTAGTAGTCTGAGAACTGTGTTAGCTAGCTAGCTAGTTTGCTAACTTAACCTAGCCGCACCAAGCACACCTTCAACTACTGCCTCTCCTCAGTGGAAGGAATCCCCTACGATCTTCTTTAAGTCTGTAGCTCCCTCTGTTTCCCTCCATTTAGGAATTTTTTAGACCTGTTTCTTTTTACCGCTTCAGCTTATCTCCTAGACTGCACAACGGCAGACAATGCCATAATGGGGGAAATGAGGGTTTATCTGAAGTTGCCATGTCACCCATTCTGCAAATTCAGGGGCTGCGGTGTGGCTTCTTACTGCATCGTGCCAGAACAGCGATTGCTGTTGCTACATAGCGGTTTTTGGTCGTCCAGCTTTCGGTTTACTGGTGACAGAACCTGTTTCTCAGAATTTGGCAAGAATTTTGGCAACTGCACTGTGCTGAATGGGAGGCCTGTTTGGGTGGAGCCGGTTGGCAGCTTCTGCGATTACACATGCGCTTTGTTGCCAGAAAGTAGGACGATCTCTATCCGTTCTGCTTGGGATAAAGTCATGCTTCGTACGTCGCTTGTACAGACAAGAAAACCGCTGTCTGAACATGAGAACAAATAAAGTTATGTTGACGTTGACAAATTCTCTACTGATGTCACACACCTACATTTCCATGTCAGTTTCCACTGAAGTTGAATCCAAAGTGGTGGCATGGCCTAACAGGAGGGTGGACAAACGTCCAGTTTTAGGCCGGACATTCCAGTTTTCAGCTCTCAGTCTTCGGTCGGGCACAGAACCTGGATGGACACCTATTAGTCCTCTCTTCGGAATGAACTAAAGTGCTCACAGTATGTGCCATTGGCTCACATCTGTGTCAAAAGACATGCCTTGCATTTCATTGGTTTAACAAGGTCATGTGACATCATGACTCCCCTACCTGCTAACCACAGGTCAGCCCTTGAAATGCTAGTCAATTAATAAGCTCCCGTCTGACTCACGAATGTCACCCGTTTCACCTAATTAGGTGACTTCAGTAATCATTTATGTCTTCTATAGCTTAGATTATGATATTACTTATGTTTTTGTATCGTGCAGACGCCTCTACCTCCTTTATGATGTCCTCCTTTCGGGGTTATGAAAGTGGCCAACCTACCTAACAGGTCTCCTCTTTCCCCCGTAGCTTGTGTCTAAAATTGGAAAAAGCGTTTTCATTTTATGTGGGTGTTTCCTGTATATTTGAGACACCCTATATATGAATATGACCACTCAAAAGAGTAGTTGCATAAATAGTTGCTGGGTAGGTTTGACATTGTGCAACATGCAAATGATTCAAGTTTCACACTTAGCCGGGCAATGTCACATAGGCAAGGACGGGCCGTATTGCTGCACCTGATACCTGACTGACCCTACAGCCCGACTGCAGACACTCAGTGAGCAGTATTGCCTCCATGAGTCATCCTGTTAGTCCGTATTTTATTTTAGTCGAATGTTACTTCACATGCTGTGCATGTTACTGTTTCGTGCTAAGCTAACATGGCTTATTTCCTCACCAGTATTGTGTTTTTAGTTTTCACGGCTTCAAAATAAACCAGTAGAGAGAAAGCCACTTGTGTCTGCCTGTGCTTCGAGGGAGTTACAACTGCAATCTGAGACTTCCTTCAGGGTGCAGATATTCTTCTAATGATGAGTGTACAAGATAAAAAGCAATGCATGTAGTAGTCTGAGAACTGTGTTAGCTAGCTAGCTAGTTTGCTAACTTAACCTAGCCGCACCAAGCACACCTTCAACTACTGTCTCTCCTCAGTGGAAGGAATCCCCTACGATCTTCTTTAAGTCTGTAGCTCCCTCTGTTTCCTTCCATTTAGGAATTTTTTAGACCTGTTTCTTTTTACCGCTTCAGCTTATCTCCTAGACAGCACAACGGCAGACAATGCCTTAATGGGAGAAATGAGGGTTTATCTGAAGTTGCCATGTCACCCATTCTGCAAATTCAGGGGCTGCGGTGTGGCTTCTTACTGCATTGTGCCAGAACAGCGGTTGCTGTTGCTACATAGCGGTTTTTGGTCGTCCAGCTTTCGGTTTACTGGTGACAGAACCTGTTTCTCAGAATTTGGCAAGAATTTTGGCAACTGCACTGTGCTGAATGGGAGGCCTGTTTGGGTGGAGCCGGTTGGCAGCTTCTGCAATTACACATGCGCTTTGTTGCCAGAAAGTAGGACGATCTCTATCCGTTCTGCTTGGGATAAAGTCATGCTTCGTACGTCGCTTGTACAGACAAGAAAACCGCTGTCTGAACATGAGAACAAATAAAGTTATGTTGACGTTGACAAATTCTCTACTGATGTCACACACCTACATTTCCATGTCAGTTTCCACTGAAGTTGACTCCAAAGTGGTGGCATGGCCTAACAGGAGGGTGGACAAACGTCCAGTTTTAGGCCGGACATTCCAGTTTTCAGCTCTCAGTCCTCGGTCGGACAGAGAACCTGGATGGACACCTATTAGTCCTCTTTTCGGAATGAACTTTAAAAAAAAAATGCTCACAGTATGTGCCATTGGCTCACATCTGTGTCAAAAGACATGCCTTGCATTTCATTGGTTTAACAAGGTCATGTGACATCATGACTCCCCTACCGGCTAACCGCTGGTCAGCCCTCGAAATGCTAGTCAATAAATAAGCTCCCGTCTGAACGAATGTCATCCATTCCACCCAATTAGGTGACTTCAGTAATCATTTATGTCTTTTATAGCTTAGATTATGATTTTACTTATGTTTTTGTATCGTGCCGACGCCCCACCTCCTTTCGGGGTTATGAAAGTTGCCAACCTACCTAACAGATCTCCGTCTTCCCCCGTAGCTTGTGTCTAAAATTGGATGACAATTGTCAAAAGCGTTTTCATTTCATATGGGTGTTTCCTGTATATTTGAGACACCCTATATATGTATATGACCACTCAAAAGAGTATTTGCATAAATAGTTGCTGGGTAGGTTTGACATTGTGCAACATGCAAATGATTCAAGTTTCACACTTAGCCGGGCAATGTCACATAGGCAAGGACGGGCCGTACTGCTGCACCTGATACCTGACTGACCCTACAGCCACGACTGCAGACACTCAGTGAGCAGTATTGCCTCCATGAGTCATCCTGTTAGTCCGGCGGCTTGACACAGGACTACATGCACTGTTACTGCCCTTAACACCACACCAACATTGCCAAAGACCGCAATGGTGTCTTGCCAGACTGTTGGTTAAAGAACCTCTACAACCCCATGCTGATACATCTGGCATGCTGCATTAGCAAACATGGCGGCCTGACGCCATACTGAGAGACACTGCTTCTGTATGTGTAGCTCAATAAATATTGATCATATCAGTCTAATTTATCATCATAAGTTGTTCCTTCCCAACAGCACTGCAGTCCCACACTTCCTTCTGGGTGCAGATATCCTTCTGATGATGGGTGTATAAGATAAAAAAGCAATGCATGTAGTAGTTTAAGAGCTGTGTTAGCTAGCTAGCTAGCTAGCTAGCTAACTTAACCAGGCTGCACCAAGAACACCTTCAACTGCTGTCTCTCCTAGCAGTGGAAGGAATCCCCTCCGATATCTTTAAGTCTCTTTCTCTCTCTGTATCCATCTTTTTTAAATTGATCTGTTTCTTTTTACAGCTTCAGCTTCTCTCCTAGACTGCGTAACGACGGGCAGAGCCTCTGCTGCTCTTGCCCATCGTCAACTCTTCTACCGTCACCTCGATTTCTTGATTGCAATAGTTTTTTTGAACACTTGCTTTGATCACTGTCCATCATTGTTTGGCTGCAGTAGACAAAATTGAAAAATTTAATAAAGAGAATATGTGATTTTTTAAGAATTGCATTTAATAGCATGCTTATGAACGTCTCACTGTTTGTCTTGAGATCCTTGTCCTGAGAAAGCTTTCTTGAAACCAGGCCCAGGTGTCTATGGCATTGATGAGGCTTGACCTATTGCACCACCCAGAAACTCCTGTAGTAAGTAACGTGGCTGACTTAAAGGTTTAGTTGATTGAACAGCATATTTGTATGGTTCTAGTAACTTAATGTTTAATATCCAAAGAATTTTAAACTCTGTGTGAATGAACTGAACTAGGATATGCAGTCCCGTATACTGCACTGATGCAGTACTGACTGGTGGCATTACATAATAAACCCTTAACCTTCAACACTTCTTTTTTCACCGCCAACAAAAACCAATGAAATGTCACACAGCACAAGCCAAAACATTTCAGGTGCACTGTGTCACATGGCCGAGATATGAATTTGAACTATGCACCCTAATGACCTTGTTAAGCCCTATTTAAAAACACAGATGATTCTCACGTAGCTTGTGTCAACCCTGGCAATCGTTGGCAGACGAGGCCTAGATGTGTTCTGAGACACGTGGGCTAAGGTATTTTAAATACGTGGGCCACTTTTGGCTCATATCCAGTTTGCCAGCGTCAGTGGTAAGAGGTTGACGCACTTCTGCCAGAAGTGGCCCAGATCGTGTGGCTCACATTCAGTTTACCATTGTCGTCAATGGGCTACCTTTCCCCTGCAAAGTGCCCCACATCCACATTCCCCCCCCGGGTCTAAACATGCAGCCAATATAACTCAAGGCTGGGTTCTAGAAAAGGTGGACGCCTTTGCATGGCCTCACTTGTGAATCCATTTACATTTTTTTTACATTTATGGCATTTAGCTGACTCTCTTATCCAGAGCGACTTCCAAGGGCATATATTACAGTAGGCCAATGTAGTGTTCGGAGTCCTGCCCAAGGACTCTTATTGGTGTAGCACAGCATAGTCATCCAGACCAGGAACCGAACACCAGTCTCCCACATGGGGTAGTAGCTGGTGGGAAATCCATCACAGAGACCATGAGAAATCTGTACAAGTACCAGGAAGAATAGACCCCAGTTGAATCTCGAAGCTGAGGTATGTTGTTAGGTATGTTCCCCGTCAAGGGCGTTAGCTTATCTCCATTTTGGATTCTCTCTAGGACTGAAAGTGAAAGGTATTTTGTATGGTTGCCAGTCAAGCATAGCATTCTCACAACATAACTAGCACCTCTGTTTTAGTGGCTTAGCCTTCACTTAAGTATCTGAAACAGAGAAATGGAAATAGCACTTAAGGAGTTCAACAGCAATGTCGGACCTCACTGCCACCCAGGCTCTTAATTCAACCAGCATTGTAGAAGACGCTGATAATGGATGCCACTATTAAAACCATTAGTAGGCAGGCACAGATAATGGAACTAGGGACTGGATCTTGATGTGTGAGCCTTTTGAGGTACTTTCCCCCAACTAATCTTTTCAATCTCCAAAACCTGCTATCTGTGTCGGAACAATTGACCAGATTTCTGTAGCACTAGAGCCTGGAATTTCTTTTCAGGATAGATTATCCTACGGATAACCATACCAGACCAACCAGCCTGTACAACCTCTCTGCACATCTCAGATGAACTCCAGCTTTGGGAACCATTTCACTTGATATCTCCTTCCTTATGCATGTAGATTATCCTGAATGTTAGTTCCCCAGGAGTCTTTAGAGAGCGTGACGAGTAAATACCCTTTACAACAGTCCCATCTATGTATCTGATATATTTCTATATTTTACGACATTATATATAAAAAATAAACCTACCTCATGCATGTATTTCTTTAAACAACCCATACCTAAGAGCTGAACTGCTCTACTGATCACACCACAAGGCAGGTTGATATACAATGCCAGCTAGAGGGAAATATTCTGAGCAACAGTTACACTTACCCGTGATCCGTGAGCTGTAATACAGACTGAGGCGTGGATGCACGTGTTTTGGAAGGATCCAAAAACTGGTTACCTTCATTGGCTATGTGGTTGGTGTGGGGCAATGGATAACACCACTGCCTAACAGTGAGAAATCACCCCATGTAGGTAACTGGGGTTCGATTCCAGAGCTGGGTGACTATTCTGTGCTACACCAATAAGAGTCCTTGGGTAAGACTGCTAACCAGCAATAGTTAACCTTGGAGGTCGCTCTGGATAAGAGGATCAGCTAAGTCATGAGGATGAATGTAAAAATGACCTGTAGCTCTTTCCTTGTTTGGCCAGTGTAGAATTTTAATGTGAAGTAAATAAAGTCCAGAGCGACTTCCAAGGGTATACTACAGTAGGCCAATGTAGTGTTCGGAGTCTTGCCCAAGGACTCTTATTGATGTAGCACAGAATAGTCATCCAGACCAGGAATTGAACACCAGTCTCCCACATGGGGTAGTAGCTGGTGGGAAATCCATCACAGAGACCATGAGAAATCTGAGGAACTAGCAACTTAAGTACCAGGAAGAATAGACCCCAGTTGAATCTTGAAGCTGAGGTATGTTGTTAGGTATGTTCCCCGTCGAGGGCGTTAGCTTATCTTCATTTCGGATTCTCTCTAGGACTGAAAGTGAAAGGTATGGTGAAAGGTATGGTGTGGGGCAATGGATAACACCACTGCCTAACAGTGATAAATCACCCCATGTAGGTAACTGGGGTTCGATTCCAGAGCTGGGTGACTATTCTGTGCTACACCAATAAGAGTCCTTGGGTATAACTGTTAACCTTGGAGGTCGCTCTGGATAAGAGGATCAGCTAAGTCATGAGGATGAATGTAAAAATGACCTGTAGCTCTTTCCTTGTTTGGCCAGTGTAGAATTTTAATGTGAAGTAAATAAAGTGGCCGATTTAAAAGTTTTACTGCTCTATTAAGATTACTGTTTGGTCTCCATTCATTTTTGAAGCAACGTTTTAAACTACGTCTGAATTACATGTTTATTATGTGACGTTTCCGGGTTTTCCCAGCGCCTCCTCCCATCCGGACTCAACTTCCCAGAGGGCATCGCATGATGACGTCACACCCACATGTTCCCAGCCGTCCAATCAGCTCCGCGCTAGGTCTCCCGAGTTGTAGCCCAGCTGAAGCCAGTTTAGCCCGTGTGTATATGCCTCTCTCTAACGAGTCTCTGCCTCGTTGCGAAGTTTTGCCAGACCTCGTTTGCGTTTCTGAGCGTGTCTACTCTGTGTATCCTGGGGTTTTCACTCCCTTTGTTTTTGACCTCCTCTTTTGCTTATCCCTTGTCGGCTTTCTCTTTTGATCTACTGTCTGATTATCAACCTCCCTTTCGCTCATTTGGCCATCTGACTAGACTGGTTTTGAGCTCTGCCTGTCGTTTGACTGTGATCTTGTCTCTCCCTCGATGTTGGTTTGTGTGGTGTTGCTGTGCTAGCTTGGTTAATAAAGCCCATCTGAGTTTTAGCTCTGCGTGCGTCCACCCTGGTTCCTTGTCCCTGACATTATGGTTATTCAGTATTACCATTACCTGCTGATACATGCATCCCTGGCACGTTTTATTATTACACTGCCTTTTTAATCTCCAGGATCTTAATATACACTGCTCCAAAAATTACAGGGGACACTTTGAAAACACATCAGATCTCAATGGGAAAAAAATCATGCCGAATATCTTTCCTCGTATAGACTGGGTAATGTGTTAGGAACGAAAGGATGCCACATCGTTTGATGAAAATGAAAATGATCACCCTACAGAGGGTTGACTTCAGACACCCTGAAAATCAAAGCGAAACAATGATGCAGCAGGCTCGTCCATTTAACCCAAACTCCACTGCAGCAACTCAAAATGGTACTCAGTAGTTTGTATGGCCTCCACATGCTCCTAATGAGACGACGGATTGTGTCCTGGGGGATCTCCTCCCAGATCTGGACCAGGGCATCACTGAGCTCCTGGACAGTCTGAAGTGCAACCTGGTGGCGTCGGATGGACCGAAACATAATACCCCAAAAGTGTTCTATTGGATTTAGGTCAGGAGAGCCGGTGGGCCAGTCAATGGTATCAATTCCTTCATTCTCCAAGAACTGCCTGCATACTCTCGCCACATGAGGCCGGGCATTGTTGTGCACCAGGAGGAACCCAGGACCCACTGTACCAGTGTAGGGTCTGACAACGGGCTCAAGGATTTCATCCTGATACCTAATAGCAGTCAGGGTGCCGTTGTCTAGCCTGTAGAGGTCTGTGCGTCCTTCCAGGGATGTGCCTCCCCAGACCATCACTGACCCACCACCAAACCAGTCATGCTGAATGATGTTGCAGGCAGCATAACATTCTCCACGGCATCTCCAGAGCCTGTCACGTCTGTCACATGTGCTCAGGTAAAACCTGCTGTCATCTGTAAAAAGCACGAGGCGCCTGTGGCGGATCTGCCAATTCTGGTGTTCTATGGCAAATGCCAATCGAGCTCTACGGTGCTGGCCAGTGAGCACAGGGCCCACTACAGGGCGTCGGGCCCTCAGGCCGCCCTCATGAGGCCTGTTTCTGATTGTTTGGTCAGACACATTCACAGCAGTAGGGCTCTGGCAGTGCTCATCTTGTTCCTCCTTGCACAAAGGAGCAGATACCGGATCTGCTGTGGGGTTAAGGACCTTCTACGGCCTTGTCCAGCTCTCCTAGAGTAACTTCCTGTCTCCTGGAATCTCTACCGTACTCTTAAGACTGTGCTGGGAGACACAGCAAACCTTGTGGCAATGGCACATATTGATGTGCCATCCTTCAGTAGTTGGACTACCGGTGCAACCTCTGTAGGGTCCAGGTACCGCACCATGGTACTAGTGATGCTGACCCAAGTCAACTGCAGAACAAGTGAAGAATCAGTGGGAAAAGATGAGGGGGGACAAAATGTCAGTGACCTCGTCCTTTTAAACCATTCCTGTTTTAGGGGGTGTCTCATTATTGCTCCTCTACTGCACCTGTTGTTAATTTCATTAACACCAAAGCAGCTGAAACTGATTGACGGCCCTCCCTACTACCTAACTGACCAGATCAATATCCCTGAAGTTGAACTGAGTTGATGCTGCACTCTGATTAAAATGTGTTCCCTTTATTTTTTTTGAGCAGTGTATATATCTTTGCTGTCCAAAGGATAACATTTTTTACGTTTATGCCTTATTTGGTCACATAAGCTGCTATTTACACTGTGTGTGAATTTCATGAAGAATGGACCAACAGAAATGGCCCACAACTGCTTGGTAAGACGTCTGGTTCCATTGACATCCATTCAAATTAAATGAAGTATTTGGGCTCTCCTGTAAAGTTGCAATTTTGAAGATATGTGTTTTTCTTTGAAAAGAGATGATATGTACGTATATATGTATATGTGTATATATGTATGTATATGTGTATATATGTATATGTATATATATACTGTATGTATGTATATATATATTATTGCCAACATTATGGCAAAAACAGAAAGAGAGACAGTATGTTATCTGTAGCAATTAAACTCTGGAAACCTAAAAAAACGCATTGTCTTGGGATTCTGAGTTCCTCTGCAGCACTGTCATTCAAACAAAAGCTCCTCACAGCACAGCATTGTGCACCTTCCAGCTAGTACATGACTTCTAGACTGGTAACATTATCCTACCGGAGCTAGTAGGAACTAATATCTGAGTTTTATGTGGGAAGAAATGAAGTCTGTCTACCCACATGCTCACTAAAAGCTCTGAGAGCCGTCATGCGTTACAGCGGTGAGTATAGAAGACCATGTGCAGATACATGAACTTTATCCCAACACAGCTGAACCAACTCATCCAGAGCAGTGAGTATGTGCAGCATGTGTGCTTACAGCTTGTTGAAGCAAGCATGCGGAGCATCTGGTTTACCCAGAGCTTTATTAGAGCAAGAATGTGGATGATCCGGTTGTCCTCGAGGGCCACTACTTACCACGTAGAGAAACCGTAACAAGCATATAGATATGTGGTATGGAATGATACTAGGGGGGCACTTCTCGGAACTTGGCCACATGATTGGCACCACTTTGAACTGAACTGACTTCCATATACAGGTGCTGGTCATAAAATTAGAATATCATGAAAAAGTTGATTTATATATTAGTAATTGCATTCAAAAAGTGAAGCTTGTATATTATATTCATTCATTACACACAGATTAATATATTTCAGATGATATTTCAGAATTTTGATGATTATAACTGACAACTAATCAAAACCCCAAATTCAGTATCTCAGAAAATGAGAATATTGTGAAATGGTTCGATACTGAAGACACCTGGTGCCACACTCTAATCAGCTAACTAACTCAAAACACCTGCAAAGGCCTTTAAAGGGTCTCTCAGTCTAGTTCTGTAGGCTACACAATCATGGGGAAGACTGGACAGTTGTCCAAAAGACGACCATTGACACCTTGCACAAGGAGGGCAAGACACAAAATGTCATTGCTAATGAGGCACATTGGTAGAGAGGCGAAGGGAAGAAAAAGGTGTGGTAGAGAAAAGTGCGCAAGCAGTAGGGATAACCGCACCCTGGAGAGGAGTGTGGAACCAAACCCATTCAAAGATGTGGGGGAGATTCACAAAGAGTGGACTGCAGCTGGAGTCAGTACCACCACGCACAGACGTATGCAGGACATGGGTTTCAGCTGTCTCCTTGTGTCAAGCCACTCTTGAACAAGAGACAGCGTCAGAAGCGTCTCGTCTGGGCTAAAGACGAAAAGGACTGGACTGCTGCTGAGTGGTCCAGAGTTCTGTTCTCTGATGAAAGTAAATTCTGCCTTTCCTTTGGAAATCAAGGTCCCAGAGTCTGGAGGAAGAGAGGCGAGGCACAGAATGCACGTTGCTTGAGGTCCAGTGTAAAGTTTCCACAGTCAGTGATGGTTTGGGGTGCCATGTCATCTGCTGGTGTTGGTCCACTGTGTTTTCTGAGGTTCAAGGTCAACGCAACCATCTACCAGGAAGCTTTAGAGCACCTCATACTTCCTGCTGACCAACTTTATGGAGATGCAGATTCATTTTCCAACAGGACTTGGCACCTGCACACAGTGCCAAAGCTACCAGTACCGTGTTTAAGGACCATGGTATCCCTGCTCTTAATTGGCCAGCAAACTCGCCTGACCTTAACCCCATAGAAAATCTATGGGGTACTGTGAAGAGGAAGATGCGATACGCCAGACCCAACAATGCAGAAGAGCTGAAGGCCACTATCAGAGCAACCTGGGCTCTCATAACACCTGAGCAGTGCCACAGACTAATCGACTCCATGCCACACGGCATTTCTGAGGTAATCCAGGTAAAAGGAGCCCCAACTGAGTACTGAGTGCTGTACATGCTCATACTCTTCATGCTCATAGTTTTCAGTTGGCCAACATTTCTAAAAACCCTTTTCTGTATTGGTCTGAGATACTGAAATTGGGGTTTTGATTAGTTGTCAGTTATAATCATCAAAATTTAAAGAAATAAACACATGACATACAGGGGTTGGACAATAAAACTGAAACACCTGGTTTTAGACCACAGTCATTTATTAGTATGGTGTAGGGCCTCCTTTTGCGGCCAATACAGCGTCAGATGGTCTTGGGAATGACATATACTGCGTCCTGCACAGTGGTCAGAGGGAGTTTAAGCCATTCTTCTTGCAGGATAGTGGCCAGGTCACTACGTGATGCTGGTGGAGGTTCGTCCTTCTTGGTGGTATGCTGACATTACCCTGGATACCGTGGCTCTTGATACATCACAAAGACTTGCTGTCTTGGTCACAGATGCGCCAGCAAGACGTGCACCAACAGTCTGTCCTCTTTTGAACTCTGGTATGTCTCCCATAATGCTGTGTGCATTGCAGTATTTTGAGCAGAACTGTGCTCTTACCTGCTAACTGAACCTTCACACTCTGCTCTTACTGGTGCAATGTGCAGTTAATGAAGATTGGCCACCAGGCTGGTCCAATTTAGCCATGAGACCTCCCACACTAAAATGACAGCCCCTGTAAGTGTATCCCTAACAGGGTTGTCAGCAGTAGTTGTTTTCATCATCTGAAGGAACTCAAGCTGTGTTTCTTTGCTGTTGTTGGACTTTTATGTTAGCTTCTCTGGTTAGCTTTTGTTTGCTGGCACTTTTGTACTGTTGTACTGATAAGCTCTTTGTGCATTGTGTTGTCTAGCCTTGGTTTTTCTAATGTCTAGCATTGACCCTTTGTACTAGAATAAAAAAAATAGATAATGTCATTAAATAGATCATTTAAAATTATTAAATATATGGCAAAACTTGAGCAACTGTGTGGACTTCTTTTCTTTCGGTTTAAGTATCAAGGAAAATGTAGTTTATGTAACAGTTCCTTCACTAAACAGGAAGTTGAGTTCCCTAAAAAATCTTAACTGGAAACCAGTCATATGACTTGCATAACATTAGTTGTAGCTGTCAATCTCTGAGGCTCTAGCTGTCAATCTCTGAAACTGTAAGTAGAAGAGAAATTCCGAAGTAGAAGAGGTCATGCAGGTAACACAACACAGCCAACCAATCAGAAATCTGCCTTAGTTCTGAACATGTTCTCTCACCAATTACACCCCCCCACACACCCACCCCCTCCCCTCCAATATTATTATTTGATTTTGCTGTTATTGTTGTTAATACATTTTATTTATTAATTTATTTATTTGTTTATTATTATTATTACTTCATTTTTATTCTTATTCTTTTCTTTCTGCTGATTGGGACTGTGGCAATAAATATTCATTAACAAAAAAAAATCTGCCTCAGTTCTAAAAAAATGATGTATGCATTATCATTTATGAAGTCACTATGTAGTGTATCTATATGTCCACTGACCATAGTAGTTCTACAGGCACAGACTGTAGTCCATCTGTTTCTATGTATACTGTATTACCCTGTTCTTCAATGATCAGGACCCCCACAGGACCACCACAGAGCAGGTATGATGTGGGTGGTGGATCATTCTCAGCACTGCAGTGACACTGACGTGGTGGTGTGTTAGTGTGTGTGGAGCTGGTGTGAGTGGATCAGACACAGCGGTGCTGCTGGACACCTCGGGTTCATCACTGAAGATTCCATGACATGCTACGACACCACTGTAGTCTTTGGTGACATGGTGTTAAGGGCAGTCGTCGTAACGGTCTGGATGCATGCGGCCTCCCAATGGTACTGGCAGTAACTGGATGGCTCCAGAAGGGCATCACCTCTCACTGAATATCTGTAATGGTGGCTTTTGGATCAGTCGGGTACAACGATAAGGCCTGTCCTTCCCTACGTCAAATGCGTGAAACTTGAATCATCGGCATGTCTCACAGTGTTAAACCCACCCACCCTGTCGGTTGATTCGTTCATGGCCCAGCTATTTATGGGACTATTCTTTGGTGATGAGTGTATAAGACAAGTAGACAATTTAATCACACGTTACTGTGATATAGTAAAGTGCATTAGCATGTTCCAGAAGATGACAAGAACTCATAGTTTGAGGATAAGCAAGCAGTGCTCATGCCTGGCTTGCAGAGTGCAGATGGATGCCTGAGCAGTAGTTGTCTGAAGCTCTTCATAGAGGACACTGCTATAGTGGAACCCTGGGGCCAATACAAAGCATTGCTTCTGGGAAATGTGTTTACTGCCATTTCTATTGGTGAGATAAGATAGCATCGTTCAACTATTCGGCGCACTTTACACAAGGAGATGCTGTATGGGAGAGTGATGCAGAGGAAGTATTTTCTCCGCCCACATCACAAACAGAACCTCTTGAGGTATGCTAAAGCACATTTGGACAAGCCAGCTTCATTTTGGAATAAGGTGCTGTGTTATTTGGGCATAACAAGGGCCGTTATGCATGGAGGAAAAAGAACACAGCACTCCAAGAAAAACACCTGCTACCTACAGTAAAATTTGGTGGTGGTTCCATCATGCTGTGTGGCTGTGTGGCCAGTAGAGGGACTGGGAATCTTGTTAAAGTTGAGGGACGCATGGATTCCAATCAATATCAGCAGATTCTGGAGACCAATGTCCAGGAATCAGTGACAAAGCTGAAGCTGCGCCGGGGCTGGATCTTCCAACAAGACAACGACCCTAAACACTGCTCAAAATCTACTAATGCATTCATGCAGAGGAACAAGTACAACGTTCTGGAATGGCCATCTCAGTCCCCAGACCTGAATATTATTGAAAATCTGTGGTGTCACTTAAAGAGAGCTGTCCATGCTCGGAAACCATCAAACCTGAATGAACTAGAGATGTTTTGTAAAGGAGAATGGTCTAACATACCTTCAGCCACAATCCAGACTCTCATTAGAAGCTATAGGAAGCGTTTAGAGGCTGTTATTTCTGCAAAAAGTGGATCTACTAAATATTGAGCTTTTTTTTTGGTGCCCAAATTTATGTACCTGCCTAATTTTGTTTAGACAGTTATTGCACCCTTTCTGTAAATCATATGAACTTCATTTCACTTCTCAAATATCACTGTGTTTGTCCCCTATATGATATATTTAACGAAATTATTTTATTCAAACAATCAATGCTTTATAAAGGTAAATCAGGAAAATTAACAAGGCTGCCCAAACTTTCACACCCCACTGTATGTAAAAAATAAAACACAATAAGAAACTATACAAATTTACATATGTAGTTGCACATATATATATTGCACAGATATTGTATAGATAGTACTGTTCTTTTATACCAGCTACATAAATACTGATAATCTGGCATTTACCCAAATACAAAGTGAGTATAGGTAGTCAGAGTGCATACATTATAGCAATGTTGGCAGTCAGTACAAGATGTATACAGTTGATTACACAGGTATTATAAAGGTGGTAAACAGGTGATATGCAGGTGATGAGGTACAGCAGCCCAAATACTGTCCAACAATTAAGTCACATTGTGTATACAGACAGAACTGGTCCATATAGTGTGCTACTGCAGTGAGTATCTGATGCTGTGCTTGCTTAGGTGGCGGCTGTAGAGCTTAACAGCAGTAGTGAGAAAAGAGCTCCTGTATTACTCCTTACCAAACCACAGGTGGAGGAGCCTGTCAATGAAGGTGCTGGCCAGTGCAGCAACTGTCTCCTGTAGTGGGTGAGAGATGTTCTCCATTATGGATGCCAGCTTGGCCAACATCCTCCTCTCCCAACCTACCTCCACCGAGTCCAATGCACAACCCAGAACAGAACCTTCCTGATCAGCTTGTCCAGTATCCTCCTATCTGCAGTTGTGATCCTGCACTCCCCGCCCCCAACAAACAAAGCTGTAGAAGATGACTGATGCCACCACTAAGTCATAAAACGTGTGGAGGAGTGGACCCTGTATCCCGAATGACTGTGTCATGTCTCACCTGTCAATGTCAATGTCAAACCTGCCCACCAAATTTCATTCCTGTTTGTTGATTCCTTCTGGGTGCAACTCTTTTTAAATTTAATTACACGTTGTTATTGAAAACTATAATCTGCCAGCACTATAATCTGTTAAGCACATTCGTAGGTAGAGCTACCATCTGTGAGTTCGCAACACTGGTTTGACGGCTTTGACTCATTGTTCCTTTAAACAGATGAGGCTTGAAAGGTAAAGGAAGAAGGCAATGCGGTTCCTGTAAAAGGCTTTAATCAGATTGTACATTCTTTTGGCTTCTGTGCACCACATGAAGACCGTGTTGCTTCATCCAGACAGATTTTGGTGCTTATTGGTTTCGCTGCCAACAAGAGTATGCACCCTCCAAACACACGGAAATGGTTAAAAGCGTTTTTAATTCCTGCACTGCAATCAATAAAACCAGCAAACCGCTAGCGAAACGCTAATGTTAGCTCATGTTCATCCTTTCAAATGAAAATGAAACCCCACAGTTTGGTTTCATTACAGGCCTGCTCATTCACAGCCCATATAGGATAGTCTGTTCACCTGCAGTACAATCAATAACAGGCAAAGCAAGCTTGCTAGCGAAAAGCTAACATTAGCTCATGTTCATCCTTTAAAATAAAAGCCCCACAGTTTGATTTTGTCAGAGGCCTGATTGATCTAAGCTCTTATAGGATAGTCTTTTCACCTGCAGTACAATCGACAACACAAGCAAAGCAAGCTTGCTAGCGAAATGCTAACGTTAGCTTGTGTTCATCCTTCCAAATAAATGCCCCACAGTTTGGTTTCAATACAGGCCTACTCGATCACAGCACTTATCAGATAGTCTTTTCACCTGCAGCACAATCAATGACAGGCAAAGCAAGCTTGCTAGCGAAATGCTAACGTTAGCTATTGCTAATGTTCATCCTTTCAAATGAATGCCCTAAAGTTTAGTTTCATTAGAGGCCTGATTAATCACAGCCCTTACAGGCGAGTCTTTTCACCTAAGTACAATCGATAACACAAACAAAGCAAGCTTGCTAGCGAAATGCTAACGTTAGCTAATGCTAATGTTCATCCTTTCAAATGAATGCCCCAAAGTTTAGTTTCATTAGAGGCCTGATTAATCACAGCCCTTATAGGATAGTCTTTTCACCTAAAGTACAAACGATAACACAAGCAAAGCAAGCTTGCTAGCAAAATGCTAATGTTAGCTAACCCTACTGTTCATCCTTTCAAATGAATGCTCTCCAGTTTAGCTTTGTCAGCGGTTTAGTTTCGCCTGAGGCCTTCTCTATCACAGCCCATTTAGGATAGCCTGTTCACTCAAAGATCTTCTTAGAAACTAATTCCACCCATGCCAGACTAGGCTCAGGCTAATCTTCTGAATGAAACTACTGCTTTAGTTTGTCAACACGTTTCAAATGGGTTGCCCCTGGCCACCTAGTTTCATAGGAAGTGTCAGCCTGTTAGATTAATCGAAACAGTCCCTTATAGTAGAGTTTTCTGCTAGGAAAGAAGGACATATTGTTTTTAACACAAGCAAAGCAAGCTTGCTAGCACACAGCTAATGTTGTCCAGCTAACCCTACTGTTAATCCTTTAAAAGCTAGCTTTGCTCTCCAGCTTTCCGCTGTCAGAAAAAGAACATCTGCCTGAGGCCTTCTCTGTATCTTCCTGTGGTACGGTCATAGACCACTGTAATTGAATTATTCTAAAGTCAGCGCCATGTTCCTCTGCCCATATGAGGAACTCTGGAAATCAAACATATCCCAAACCAGGAAGTTTGGTCCTATGTATATCGCCCTCTTGAACGTTCTCATCACTCACACCTGCCCAAACCTATGAGTGTCAGCCTAAATCTAAACGATATCAAATCGCTACATGTGAGTAATGCTGCTAGGCAAAGAAGGACCCAGTGCTTTTGCACAGCTATCTCTTCAAAAACCAGCATGAGTTAGCAGACAAGAAACAGGTTTCCCTGCTCAGTAAAGTGGGTTAAGCTGCAGTTATCTGATCAGATCTTCATCTGATACTCACTAAGAGCACAACAGATTGTCCTTCGGTTCTTATCTCGCTTTGACCAGCTCTATGAGCTCCTGAGCTTCAGTTCAGATTCAGCCTAATATCACTCCTCCAATAAGCAGAAAGAGACTATCAATACACCCTGATTATTCCGTGAATGAACTCTGGAAATCATTCCATGATAAGAACCCAAACCAGGAAGTTCTTGGTTCTATGTATATCCCCCCTACCTTAAACGAATCATCACTTTACACTGGCTGAACCTGAATTAAGAGGTGGCAAAAGAGATGTCAATAGTTTTTTATGCTAGATGTTGAGATGCTACTAGGCACTGAGGCATGAGTGAGTGTTGTCTGTTTCTGCTGGACTAGGTAATCTTCAAAATTCTCGCTGAGTCATAGCAACAAGAAACAGGTTTGTTGCTGCTCAGCTAAACCGGGTTAAGGTGGAATTGGAAACTTTGAAATAAGAAGACTTGTAGTCTTAGATACAAGCTAAGAGCACAACAGCAGTGAAACATCTTGGATCTTATCTCAGTCTTTGACGGCCTCTAGGAAGCTCCTGAAGGAGAGATACTTCAGCTCATTCCGTAGTCTATTTCTACAGTAGTCTGCTTCTATAGTAGTCCATTTCGACTATGTGCAATAAAAACTCAATATTCCATTTCTATTTCTACAGTGTGCAATAAAAACTCAGTAGTCTATTTCTGTTTCTACTATGTACAATAAAACTCAGGAATCTATTTCTACTATTTATATTTTCTGTATTTTTTTTGTGTATATAGATCTTATTTATTATTTGTTTGTTTCCTGACACTTCTGTTCTTTCCTCTGTGCTGCTGTGGCATTGTAAATTTCCCCACTGTGGGATCAATAAAGGATTATCTTATCTTATCTTATCTTATCTTATCTTATCTTATCTTATCTTATCGACGTTACCTAAAGTTTGCTTCAAAATTTCTAAAAATTAAAAGGAAAGAAAATGTGGATATTCAAAATTGCTAATACTGGATATTCAGAAACACACAATATGGATATTAAAAACCTCAAACTTTGGAGGTTCAAAAGTACAAAATTTGAATATTAAAAACCTAAAAATGTGGAGGTTCAAAAGCAAAAAATATGGATATTCAAAAGCAAAAAATTTGGAGGTTTAAAAGCACAGAATTTGAATATTCAATGGGACAAAATTTGGATATCCAAAAGCATTAAATATGGTCACCCCCTTGTAGATGCTTAACCTTGTCTGAATTTAATTCAAATTTAATTTTACCTTGCCTCTAAACTTAACACTCCCTTACTCACTCTAACCATAACGTAATCCTAGTCCTTGTCCTAAACATACATGTAAATCTGGTGGTGTAAATCCAAATCCTACCACTAACCCTCCGAGAATTATCCGAGTTTCAGTAGAAGGTTTGTTAATAGGGTTTATAGGGGCTTATCCAAATAAAAGAGGGACACAAAAGTTGGTCAGAAATTCAGACTGGCCTAATACTTCAGAAGTGCTGAATAACCCTAGAGGATAGCGCTGGCTATAATAGCTGCCACGAGTAACAAAACGGAAAATCAAATAATAACTTATATAATAAAAAAATGCTTTGGATTTTTTGTCTCCTGTACATCCATTTTAGGAATGGGTCTGGTGGATCTCGGGCCTAAGTTCATGATTTTGTGATGGGTGTGCGAACAATGACCAATCAACCAGCCAAGTTTGATAATAGTAATTTATTTTTATTTTCATGTAAGGTATATGCATTGAATCTGGAAAAGATTAAACAATAAATTTACAATAAAAGAAGCTGCACATGTTTCATTTTGTGGAAAACACAACTGCAAAAATACAACACACTCAATGGTCCCTTCACTTCTCAAACAGGCTTCAGAGTAGCATCATAGGGCCAGAGGTGATATAGTAACTAGGTTCAGGGGACGTTGGTGGGAACATGTTTAGTCAGCTGGTCTACAGGTTTTGCCAGTTAGCTTGTTTTACTTGTTTTTCCAGATGTTAAAAGACTAGAGGAATTTCAGGGCCGGTTTGTCTCTTGTTTGTGACAGATTTCACCTACAGCTAGCACCAAATGTTTAAGAAGTGGTTCCCAGTCAGGTATCCTCGGGATCACCTCATCGAGTTCACTGCAAAACTACTCAAGACAAGCCTTGGTGAAACTTCGATCACTTTCCACTTCATTAAAAAGACCCACCCTGTACGTCCACCTTACTAGTGTACAGTTAGAGACTACGGAACATCTGCTGATCTGCACAGGTTGCGTTGGTCTTTGTCTGGCCGTAGAATGACTTGTATATTGTCGCTGTCCAATGAAAAACATGTCTCTCCACTTTTGTCCATTTTTACTTTTATCCATCATTTGAACACATCAGCTGCTGTTTACACTGAGTGTGAATCTCATGATGAATGGACCAACAGAAATGGCCCAAAACTGTTTGGAAAGACGTCTGGTTCCATTGACTTGTATTAAAGTTAAATGAGGTTTTTGGCCTCTCCTGTAAAGTTGCTATTTTGGAGATACTTGTTTTTCTTTGAACAGCGACGATATGTTAGAATGCATTTTCCGGTCATGGGCCAACCAGCAGTGCTGTTGCCTGTTTCAAATAATTGGTCACTCTCTGAATATGTCTAGAATGTTTCCTGTTGTTGTTGTCATGTTACAATAATCAAGAACGTCCCTGAAAAAGACGTCAACTAGAAGGCAGCTCCAGAGTGTTTCCAGATATGTCCATGTTGCTGACTAACACCACCATCATTCCACCGACATCCTGCCAGACTAGTAAAAATCTAAAAAAACTGTAAAAATTTCAATGAACTCTGAAAGATTTCCACTGAGTATCAGTTCATTCTGAATGAGCTTGAGTCCAGAGAAATTAGCAACATCAGCAAAAGTCAGCAACTCTTTATTTTTGAAAAGGTTCCTCAACACAGGCATTAACAAAGGCTAACACCACCCAACAAGCCACAAGGCATGCAATGGGAAGGTTATTTGAATTGCTGGCAAAAGACGTTATACATTATGGGTGCCAATATTGGGTGGGATTTCGCTTTCTAGTCCTGGTGGTCTAACAAACAAGGCAGGGAATCTAACTCTAGTACTAACTGTACAAATGCACCTATATGTATGTATGATGTATGTATAACAGAATAAAAGGCCAAAAGTATGATATACCAAATTACAAATTACCACTGTAAGTACTTGAGTAATTAAACTGATAGAATTATCAAGATATCAGTAATTGATTGAATAGAGGCGTATTAATCAAATCAAGGCTGTGATGTCATCCTTCTGAATCACGGGCCACGAACGTTTTTCACTTTCATTGTTAGAGTGGATGGTAGACCTCTTCTTTTCAGTTCATCCTGAAACTGATAGAGTTAAAGAGTGGTTATCATCTTTAGAGGATGTAATACCTCAGCTGGTAACGATCCTACCATCTGTAGCAGTGCATTAGGAGGAGTACTATCATAAAATGAAGGTAGTAAATTACCTGCTGTAGCAAGATCTGTTGGTTACTGGCATCCTTTAGGTTGGACCTTGCCATGACTTTCATTCGCACCCCAACAACATGATCTGGGAAGACACACAATCACAGTTCTTCAGTGAACGAAAGTTTCCTCAGGTTCCAAAAAGCACTGTGAGGAACCTTCAGTAGATTAGGACATCGGTACCTCTCGAAATGACCACGAAGGCCCAGCGTCCTGGGACGTTCACATTACTCGAGTACTTCAGATCTGTGCTGCTGAGTTTGTTGTTTGACCATAAGGATACGAAGTAGTCGGTCAGGTTTGTGTCGTATCCAGCCTGAACAGACAACAGGTTCAGAATCGAGAATAAAGACTAGAGTTGGAAACTGAGAAGATGGAGTTCAGGCCATGTTACCTCCACTCTGTAATTTGTTGGTGTGATGTCACCATAGTTCATCAGCACAAAGGAAAGACTCCCACCGGAAATCAAAACCACTTGAAACGACGTTTCCTGAAAGACAAAGTAAAGGAAGTTGTTTACATCACACCAGGACGAAGCCGTCCACATCAGATCCACAGCACCTGAAGCTTTCTTCTCCGAGAGAGAGGAGAACATCAAGCTCTACTTCAGCTTCAGATCGGAAAGTATCAACACCCACCATCTTTCCAGTGTGAGTAGACACCTGAGACACCTGGTCTAAAAAGGATGTGTAGCTGTTCCAGAAGCTCATCACTGAGAAAATGACACCGGCACGTCAAACAAAGACACTGCAGGTGTCCTGAGAAGATTGGACGGAGTCCAGACCTCAGGATCACTCTGTGTATGTAACAGTCCTGACTACTATCAATATCTAAGCCCCCAAAATTGACATGAAACAACAGATCAGCAATGCTGATGGTGGGGAAATCTACAATTCCACCTTAAATTCTACAGCTTGTACAGAAAGTAACTGCGGCACTATGTAAGGTGGAATGGAAAGTTTGGCCGAGAGGTGGTGAATAAGATCCCAGCTTCATCCAGGTCAGCATTAATCCAGAGTTGTTAGTTAGCGCTGCACATTTCACTCCGTCCCTGACTACCTTAACCACTTCCAATGCCGGGTGTCATTCTTTGCTCTCCGGTCAGGGATAACATGGTAAAGCCTTATCGCTGTACCTGACTGACCCAACAGCCACGACTGAGAACATCCAGTGAGCAGTGATGCCCTCCATGAGCCATCCTGTTAGAGTCAGCACCATTGGCAGACGGCTGCACCACGCAGGACTACACCCACAGAGACCGTTACGACGACTGTCCTTAACACCACGTCACCGTCACCAAAGACTGCAGTGGTGTCTCGCCAGACTGTCATGAAGTGACTCAGAATGGCAGCAGGTGGAGACAGCCAACAGATCCGTGTGTGGAGCCATCATGGTCAGCGCCATGATGAATGGTTGGTTGTCACACGTCCAGAAGGCCTGGTGTCAATCTACCTCCCCCCCTACCGCACCATCTGCAGGAACTGTGTGAGAATATTCAAGCTCTATGGGACGGATTGTCACAGGACACCATTAGAATTAAACTTTGGTAGCCAGAAGAGCATGGAGAGCTAAATGCTAGCCCAAGTTGGAGGTTGGTTGTCCTGACAACCAAGGGTTACTCATTTTGTACTGCTTATGGTTGTTCATATTTTCAACTATAGAGGTACCGACCACCACTTTTCACATCTTACCATTTTGAATGGGTTTAAATTTCGTCATGTCGTTCCAGACAGAAGTGATTTATTCCAAAAACGTTTTTTTGGACGTTTTTTCTGGAGGTTTTTTTTTTTGTTTTTTTTGATGGTTGGAGACAAGTGGGTGTGGTGTCATTGAGCGACGCCCTCTGGGAAGTTGAGTCCGGAGGATCGGCGATGTCAGGGAGGCCTGAATACGTGACACACTAGTAACTGTTGAGACTTCTGTAGATTCTGGATTATGGACAGAAACCACTGTAAGGAAACTCAAAGACAGAGCTGGAGAGGTGGTGTGGAGATGTGGTTTGGCTTCGGAGATGAGCTCTGTTTCTTCATCCTATCTCTCAGAGACAATCAAACAGTGTCGTATCTTACCGTGCCTGAGTAGCTGTAGTACGCCACTTTATCCCACGTAGCAACAAAGACCCACGAAGCCGTGAAGTTAACTCCTGGGTAGTGCTGCTTTACGTCCTGTGTGGCCCGTGAGAGTACACTGCCGGTAGTGTACTGGTTGTATGAGATGACTCCGGTTCCACGGTTATCAATATCAGTCCAGAACGGAGCGATGATGTCTCCTCCACTACTAGCATTGAACTGACTGGGTATGTAGCTGCTCGATGGCTGATCAAAAGTCAGGTACCCGTTGTTGTTGACCTGCAAGTGAAAAAAAAAGTCAAAAAAAAGTTAAAAATTTAAATTTGATGATGAAATTTCCATAGTCTTCAATATCGATCATAATCATAAACTCACATAGAGCTGAGAGTATGAACGCCCAAAGAAAGAGAATGGATTCTGTAGGCTTATAGCCGGTGAGCTTCCATCATCACTTTGAGGATTAACCGTGTCGCCCGCTCCAGAGCCGAACGGATAGAAGAGAGGTGGTGATGCTGTGGGGGAATCAAATATTTTGTAAGAATAAAAAAAAAAATTAACTGCACATTTAAAAATGTTGTGCTATTTTGATATATGACTTTTTATATTTGTTAAAATTCGCAGCCTGGATTTAGCTTTAAGTCACTCGTAAGTGGAATCAGAGATGGGCTAATACAAGGAGTCAGGGTCCAATAGAATTTTTTGGATGCCGGTTGGGAGTGGACTGTCACGTGATCACTAGGAGGATCTTGGGAAATGGAGTCCGTGGAGTTGTTAACCCGTGACGGGCTGTATAACCTGTACAGTGTATCTTATATTCTCTATGAATGATTTAGCAGGCTAAGATCAATTAATAAATGTAGCATAAATGCTAGTAATCATTTCAGACTTAATTAGATCGGAACACTAAAGATTTGGTACCCGACTCAGACTTGCACCTTAGACACTGGAGACCTGACTTGAACTCACACCTCAGAAGCTCAAGACTTAAATGAGACTCACTGCTCAGAAACTCAAGCCATGACCTGTACTCGCACAACCCATAGACTCAACCCTCGACTTAGACTCACGCTTCAGAATCCAATGACGTGACTCGGATTCACGTCTCAAATACTCAAGCCTTGACTCGGCTTCACACATCAGAGACTTGGGACTTATTTTTGTACCCACACCTCATAACCTCCACACCTGACTCTGACTTGCACCTCACATACCCATGACTTGATTTGGACTCACAACTCAAAAACTCAAGACTAGACTCAGACTCACACCTCATAGACTTTTTTCACCTCAAAGACTCATACCTCAAATAGAGTTGACTCTATCTCGCACCTGAAAAATTCAAGAACCAGCTTCACTTTAGAGACTCAAGAATTGACTCATAAACTCAACACTTGATTTTGACTCTCGCCTCAGATACCCATGAATTGACTCGGACTCACAACCTGAAAAATCAAGACTAGACTCAGACTCACACCTCATAGACTAGACTTAAACATATACCGTTGACTTTGACTTCATAATTAACTGGAACAATACACATTAATCAACATTATTTTTTCATAATGTAAATGTGCCAGATTTAGCCGACTGGTCTCGCCAGTTATTACCTCAAAGACTCATACCTCAAAGAGAGTTGACTCTGACTCACACCTGAAAAATTCAAGAACCAACTTCAAATCAGAGACTCGAGGATTGACTTGTACCTGCACCTCATAAACTCAACACCTGATTTTGACTCTCATCTCAGAATCTCAAATTGGACAGCTTCCTCAAAGACAGTTGACGGTTGACTCAGACTAACATGTTAGAAACTCGACTTGACTCACAACTCAAAGGCTCAAGAACTTCGGACTTGGACTTGCACCTCTGAAGACATGACACAAATTTACACCCCAGACACTCGAGACTTGACTTGTCCCCACACCACATAGATGCAACACTTGACTCAGACTTGCACCACAGAATCTCAAGACTTGACCTAGACCCATACCCTACAGACGTGAGGGTTGACTTGGACTCGCACTCAAGTACTGACCTCAAAAACTTGAGACTTGACTTGCACCTCAGAGAATTGAGAACTGACTCACACTTGCATATCAGAAACTCAACTCAGACTCACACCTCAGAAAATCAATACTTAACTGGTCTGCACCTCACGGACTCAACACTTGAACTGGACTCATACCTCAAAGGACATGGACCTCAGAAATCCAAGAG
Source organism: Prochilodus magdalenae (assembly GCA_024036415.1). Classification (NCBI taxonomy): domain Eukaryota; kingdom Metazoa; phylum Chordata; class Actinopteri; order Characiformes; family Prochilodontidae; genus Prochilodus; species Prochilodus magdalenae. The sequence goes on from JAMWET010002490.1 coordinate 112,608, forward strand.
TGGACTTGCACCTTTCAAGACCTGACAGAGACTTAACCTTAGACTCAAGACATAACTGGTCTGCACTTCATAGACTAAACACTTGAATTGGACTCACACCTCAATGGCCCAAGACTTGACTTGGACTTGGCCCACAGAATCCTGAAAGTGGACGTGGACTTGGCCCACAGAAATCTGAAAGTGGACTTGGACTTGCACCTCAAGACCCTAACCCTAACCCATAGATGCAATACTTGACTCCTGGGACTTGCACTTCAGAATCTCGAGACTTGACTTGGACCAATCCCCCACAGACTTGAGACTCGCACCTGAGAGACTCTAGGCTTCTAAAACAACCTGTGCAAGACACAAAGCCACAGAAAGACTAACCCAAAAAGTAAAAGAGAGATACGAAACCCACATACACTAAACCAAATACCAATCCCAGGAGACACAAGACAAGGAATCGGATGGGCGTGGTATACACACACTCTAACTAGACTCATAGGGAAGGTGGCACTAAGGAGGGGACTAGGAACAGTCTACACAAGGCAAGACAGCAAAGGGACAGAACATGATCAGATCTGAGTAGTGTGAGTTAATATTAACATCTGAAATCTGATTACCCAAACTGTTCGACTGCTTGTATAGTAGCATTGAGAGAATCTACACACCACCCAGAATAAAAAGAGACAGTAAATGTACCAGAGACTGCACCATCCACACGAAAAGCCCAGCGGCCAGGTATCCCAACATTAGTAGTAGAAAACAGGTTTGAGGTACTGGATGCTGGAATGAGGAAATTATGAGCGTTGTCTGCTGTCTTGTATCCAGCCTAAACAAGGAAGCAAACGTAAACAACATGGCACATGGCACAGTCTATCGCACGCTGTAAGATGAAGCCTTACAAAAATTCCCTTACCATCCATATTCCTGGATTATCAGGAATGGATCCATAGTTCATAATGACAAACGTGCGGTTTAAGCTGTCAGAGGTCACCACGACTTGGAAAGTCACTTCCTTCAGGAGAAGAAAGACCTGTTAAAAACGGTCTCGCTTGCAATCAGAAGCCGAATTACAGGGACCTAACCTTACCCCTGTATCAGGCTCAAATTCCATCTTCTCCCAAGTGCCAACCAAGATCCAGGAAGCAGAGAAGTTCAACCCAGGAAACATCAGGTTAATGTCACTTGTAGCTTGATCAATCAAAGAGCCAGTTGTGTCCTGCTTGTAGGAGACGTTCCCTCGGGTGTAAGCATCAATGTCAGACCACAGTGGAGCGATGATGTCTATGTTCTGCTGTGGCACGTACATGTCTGGTTCGTAGAAGACAAAAGACAGGAAGCCATCCATACAGAGCTAGGAGGGACAAAATAAGAGGAAAGAATTCTGAATTATAAAACTACCTGAAGGATGACATCAAAGTCATGGAATCTTTCCAATCATTGAATTCAGGTGTTCCAATCAATTCCGTGGCTACAGGTGTATAAAACCGCACAACTAGGCATGCAGATGTTGAGGTGTATAGTGCGCAGAGGTCGCTAACCTCCTGCAGAGTCCAAACTTCACATGGCCTTCAGATTAGCTCAAGAGCAGTGTGTAGAGAGCTTCATGGAATGGGTTACCATGGCCGAGCAGCTACATCCAAGCCTTACATCACCAAGCGCAGTGTGTTAGGTACTGCCACTGGACTCTAGAGCAGTGGGGATGTGTTCTCTGGAGTGACCAATCACGCAGGTTTCATTCAGTATTTTTAGGTTTCTGTTTTATACACAGTTTTAATTCAATATTTTTTAGGTTTCTGTTTTATATATTTGGCATTCATTCAATATTTTTAGATTTTTGTTTAATATGCTTAATTTTCATTCAAAATGTTTATATTTCTGTTTATATACACGGTTTTTATTCAATATTTTTTAGATTTCTGTTTTATATGTTCCACTTTCATGCAGTATTTTTAGATTTTTGTTTAATATACTCAATTTTCATTCAAAATTTTTAGGTTTCTGTTTTATATATTTGGCATTCATTCAATATTTTTAGATTTTGGTTTAATATGCTCAATTTTCATTAAAAAGATTAGGTTTCTGTGTTATATACTCAGTTTTCATTTAGTATTTTTAAGTTTCTGTTTCCCATAATTATTCCTAAATGAATAATGCCACGGTCCCTTCACTCCTGTGAATTAAAACTAATTCATTTTCCCACAATGACTTTACTTTTCTAAGCATTTGAGAACTCCTATGGAGTGGTTCTACAAAGCGTTCCTTGTTTACTGGGGTTTAAACTCGAGGCAACACACAGGCCAAGCTGTGAAAGGAAAGAAATCTCTCAAAAGCTCAAAAAAGCTTCTGAAATCAAGATATTGTGCTGCTCTTCTACTTACATGTATTTGTGAGTAATAGTTTCCAAAGTACAGAAGTGGACGGGAAAGCTGAATCTGTGTAGAAACTCCATCTACGGTAACAGCATGTTGAGTAGAATCAGACGGCATTGGGTATAACAGCCTAAATGGAGCTGAGAGAAATAAAAACACATAATAATTAGTTATTATTCATTCATATTATTCATTTTCATACAACCATCAACAACAAAGCAATTTTGTACAGTGCCTGCTACAAATAACTGGACACTGAAGTCGTGTTCACTCATTCATTTACTCAACTCATTTGTTTTCTAAGCCTGGGTTTTGGGGGGAGGTGGCATTTAACGGTTATGAAATTATCCAGACCCCACCTAGCGATTTCTTTTATGGCTAGCTGATTCCAGATGCACTGGCTAATTACGCATATCATCCCACCAGGCCACCAGCGTGGATGTCATCATCCCACCAGGCCACCAGAGTGGATGTAGGTCATGTGATTTGACCAAAATGGCTGACGAGCAGAGAAGTGGTTTATTGCTAGAGGTTACAGGAGCCCAACTGACACCCTGAAGGGCCCAAAGAATGTAGACCTGTGAAAAGTTTGGACCCGCAAAGGCCAATGTAACAATGAAGGCCAAAGGAGCCTCTACTAGAGTGAGGGGATAGCTAGATTAGCAAACACACCACACGCCGAGGATACCAGTTCAACTGAGCAGGCTAATTAGAGCTACGTGGCTAATGTTTACTCCCTCACAGGACTTTGCACAGGCTTATGGGTAGGCAAAGAAGCCAAGAAAACAATGTGGGTAGAGTCGTGATGCAGCTTCCTGCTTTCTTTCTGCATGTGTATGTCACGGCTAGTAGTGCCATTCGGTTACTTTGCCCTGGAGAGACATACATGCAACCCTTCTCCCTTTGTTTTAATTCTGTCACTCCTTAAAACCCCATTCCTCACAAAGCCTGTTGGCCTGGAAGCTATCTGCTAAGCTGGCAGGTGAGCAAAATCGTTTTCTCATGCATGTAGAGTTTGTTTAGTGTGAACCTTTTCCATCTAAGATAAGCTTGTGTTCGGTATCGCTAATCTCCTCAGGCTCATACATGTCAGGCTGGGGCAGTGCTTCAAACTCATCAGAGTCATCTTCCACTGCCCAAGTGGCATTCCAGTAGTCAAGAACAGGAGTACGAAGAATGGTTACGGTAAACCGAGAACGCATTGGTTGGTGTTGAGAACGGGAAGCACATAGCATTCATGGTGAACTCAGGTCTGGAGGTCTTCACCCAAACTCATGGAGTTCCCTAAGCGGCCTATACTGAACCTCCTAAATGCAGTCACATGACAGTTTGTGTATTTGTGAACACGTGACCTCGTTTCTAAAATGGCGATTAGCTTGGTTGCTGCAAAACCAGGGACTATTTCTTAGTACTATTTACTAAATATTGGAAATGTATCAGCTCCTAAATGGTATCGTAGCACTGATGAGGTTGGCTGGACTGCGCGATAGCAGATACACAGCGCATCTCGGTGTATGCGTTCTCCGTCTTCGTGCCCCTACAAGTTCGATCATGGTATTGAGAAACACCCACTCTTACAATGGACCGAAAGGCTGTCCATCAGGTTGTACTCATGAATAGGCAATACCTCCTTCCTTTTCCAACACAGCCAAATAAAAAATATTGATGAAGGAGATGGAAATATAAAACACTAAAACCACTAACACTCACATAAAGTGTTGACTAACAATGGCTACAATGCTTAAGCAATGCTAGGTTAACGTATAACACTTGTTACATGCTTACTTAACATTACCTAACCTTTGTTAATATATTACTACATGCTAACTAATGCATTACTTTGCTAGTTACTCAACACTTTAACACCGTAACGTGTTACCCAACACTCTTTCAACATTCTCCCATCCTTCTAATAGAACACTAACATTGTAACAGCGTCCCATCATGCTTCAAACTTAATTAAGAAGCTGCACGTCAAGCCATAAACAAAAGTAACAGCAGACTCACTCGATTGTTCATCAACTCGGAACGCCCAGCGGCCGAGTATTCCAACATTAGTGGTTGTGTTCAGGTCAGAGGTAGTGGACACCTGAATGGTGAAATGGTGAGCGTTGTCCACTGTTTTGTATCCAGCCTAAAATAAGGAAATGTGAACAAAGTGAACAGGATGGTCAGTAACATCGATGGGCCTACCTGATCATGACGCCTTAAATAGGAGATTTGGGTGGTCAAGGTTAAAGCAGTAGGCAGTTTGAACCTGGTGTCATTATAGTAGGCATTGCCATCACTGTGGAAGAGGTGGCCATAGACGCTGGTACTGGAGCATTCTAGAGCTCTTATGGAGAACATCATTAAACAAGGGCAGGGTAAAGACCTTCAAGACCCTCGAAAGTCCCCAGACAGGTGCACCACTACGTGCTCTCAGAGTGTGCGAAGCCAGCGGTCACTAGAAAAAGGTAACGGGCTGACCTGGACATATAGATCATGTGGGGACAGTTCATGGTCGGCTAAGTGGGAAGACTTACTACTAGCTGCTTGTAGAAGCTAACAGACAAGCAGCAAACAAGCTGCAGGTGTTTTGGCCTGTAGACGTCCTAGTTTCTACACTCACTGTCCATTCTATCAGCTCCACTGACCATGCAGGAGCACTCTGTAGCTCCACAGGTACAGACTGTAGTCCATCTGTTTCTCTGTATACTCTATTACACTGTTCCTCAATGGGCAGGACCTCCACAGGACCTGGCTGGATAGTTTTGGTTGGTGGATGATTCTCAGTCCAGCAGTGACACTGAGGTGTCCAGCAGCACTGCTGTGTCTGATCCACTCACACCAGCACAACACACACTACTACGTCAGTGTCACTGCAGTGCTGGGAATGATCCACCACCCACATCATACCTGCTCTGTGGTGGTCCTGTGGGGGTCCTGACCATTGAAGAATAGAGTAATACAGTATACAGAGAAACAGATGGACTACAGTCTGTACCTGTACACCTACAGAGTGTCCTATATGGTCAGTGGAGCTGATAGAATGGACAGTGAGTGTAGATACAGGGAGGTGGTTTTAATGTTAAGGCTGATGGGTGTATAACAGTAGTGTTGATAAAGAGTGAAGCCGAGCTACTACTCTACTTCCTAAGAACATCACACCAACAGCAAAATACAGAGGAGGGAGCATCATGATACAGTACTGGGAAGTACAGTGCACATCACGAAAGGAAACGTCAGCTTGTGATGCAAAGACGATGGCAACTGCATGAACACGGTCCCCTTACCAGCCAGGGATTAAAATAATCGGGAAGGCTATCGTAGTTCAGCAGGGCGAAAGAGCGGCCTCGATCATCCGACACCAAGACCACTTGGAAAGTCACATCCTGCAAGAGAAAACACATGTTAAAAATTCCCTTGTTTGGAGTCAGCGGATGAATTCCTAAGGACACACACTTACCCCTATATAATACTCAAATTCCGCATCCACCCAGGTTCCGACGAAGACCCAGGAGGCAGTGAAGCTCAGCCCAGGGAACATCTGGTTAACTTGCTCTGTGGCTAGTTTTATTAGAGGACCGCTTGTGACCTGCTCCTGGTAGATGCTTCCTTTGTTGTACGAGTCGATGTCACCCCAGAGTGGAGCGATGATGTCTTGGATGATATTGGAGTCATAGTAATCAATAACGATTTTCTCAAAAGACACGAATCCGTTCATACTGATCTGAAAGAGAAAGAGTCATAGAGGAATTATGAGCAATGAAGTTTGTAACGGTCACTTTAAGGCAGGTGCAGTGCGCATGTGCACGGTGGAGAGCCGGAGCGAATAATGGAGAGTGTGGAGGAAAGTGCGGGAGAGAATGTACGTGTGGTGAACTGTGCTAGGTTGTAGCCTGGGTTCTCCAGCTGGTGTTATCTGGGAACTTGTGACGAGTGAAGTCTTGGTTTTCTCATTGTTCATTAAACCGGCTCCGAAACCCCTTCACGACGTGTTCCCTGCGTGTCTCTTCATGGAAGCTAAGTATCCACCTCTCAGCGAGAGCACCCACCTAACACCATACTGCCATTCGTTACAAGTTGTATGGAAATCTGCCTTTCAATGCATTTTAAGACATCAGTGAAGCTAATTTGACCATTTCCATGGCACAGCACCACATAATCTGAATTATGGTGTCTTATTGAATCAGCTCTGAATCAATAATTCAGAGTTACTGGCAGTTTTATTCTGAGTTATTGGTTGAAACTTACCAAGCACTTTATAACGAACTAGTAAATACCTAGTCATACATGCAGCTACCTAACCAACCAATCATGTGGCAGCTGGGAATTGGATAAACACATGCAGACATGGACCAGCAAACATCTACTCTTCACATAAACCGTCAGAATGTGGAAAGAAGTGTGACGTCTCTTTGAGCGTGGTATGACTGGTAATGCCAGATGGGCTACTTCTGAGTTATTCTATAACTGGTGATCTCCTGGGACATTCAACCCCAACAGTCTCTGAGCTATGGTGCAGTGAAGAAACACATCCAGTGGTTCTGCAGACGGGAACTCCATGTTGCTTGGTGGGGTCAGTGGAGAATGGCCATACTGGTTCAAGCTAACATTGCATTAACTTGTATAACCACTGTTATCTCAGAGTTACAGCTATGCCATTTAGCTGATGCTCTTATCCAGAGCCACTTACAAGGCTAATCATATTACAGGTGGGCCAATGTAGTGTTGGGAGTCTTGCCCAAGGACTCTTATTGGTGTAGCACAGCATAGTCACCCATACCGGGATTCGAATTCCAGTCTCCCACATGCAGTGGTGGCTCCCTGACGGGTTGTGGTGTTTTTCGCCGAGCTATACCAACCACGTACGCAGAATGCATCACACGTTCAACCTTGAGGTGGATGGACTACACCAGCAAATGACCACTGTAGGTTCCACTGTGGAACAGAAAGCTGAAGCTGCACTGGGCAGCTGAAGGCAGGACTAAGCAACGTAGCCTGGTCTAAAGAATTTGATGTCTGCTTGAAGGATCTGGGTTTGATGCCTGGCTGGGATGTCTGGGGCATATGGAGTTCATGCTCTCCCCTTGCATGTTCTATGTGGGTTTCCTCCAACAGTGCAAAGACATGCGGTCAGGTGAACGGGAATGCTAAACGCTAAACGCTAGTAGGTACATTTCAGTCATGGGTGACTCACTTTCTGTCTGCTGAGCTTATTTTTGGAGTTTATGATTACTATGTATTATTAAGAAACGGAAGAAATGGAATTCTGAACATCACTATGAATCTTACTTAACGCCATCATAAGGCACTTGCTTTGAAAGTCAGTTTGTGATATGATATGAAAAACGCTACTTACATACAGCTCTGAGTATTGTCTTCCAAAGTAGTTGAAAGTATGGTTAAGCTGTATCTTTGCAGCATCTCCATCACTGTATAGATAAACCCGAACAGCATCAGGAAGGATGGGAAAGAACGTAGCTGGAACTGGAGGAAAAAGACAACTGATGAGAACCAATATGGTATCAGTTTCATAAAGGCCAAACACTCAATTCTATGCACAGTACTGGATTTTTTTATCATTAAGATGAAAGTCTTCCATCAGCATCAAAAGATGAATGGAAAAATGAATGATGACAATCAAGTTTACAATCATTTAAAGAGCACAAATGTCTTATTGAAATATTTTTCATTAATAAAATGGATATATGCATTAAAGAACTCAGTCAACTTACATTCAGCATGTGTCTTTGTCACCCCGCCTAATTTTGAGAGGAGAGAGAAACTGCATTAGTGGGAAAAGCATCACCAGCATCCAACCACTCTGCCATACCTGCTATTACTTTGCATTCTACACTGTTAAAGTGGGTAACTGGCTCTCACTGGTGGCCCTTAGTTGGTCCTGGTAAACTGCATGTGAATTAAAAGTGCTCCATAATAAAAAAATTCATTGGGCCCACTCACGTCAAAACAGCTCTGAGCCAACTGCTACCGCTGATACTGGCAAAGTGCATGTGAGCCAAAAGTGGCCCACTTAAAAGGCTTATTTGGCCCACATGTGCCAAAACAGATCTGGGCCAACTGCTACCACTGAAACTGGCAAAGTGCATGTGAGCCAAAAGTGGCCCACTTAAAAGGCTTATTTGGCTCACAGGTGCCAAAACAGATCTGGGCCACTTCGGCAAAAATAGGCAATACTGCTAGTACTAACACTGGCAAAATGCATGTGAGCCAAAAGTGGCCCATATTAAAAAAGCTAACATGTGCCAAAACATTTGCCACTTCAGGCTAAAACAGGCAATACTGCTACCGCTAACACTGGCAAACTGCATGTGAGCCAAAAGTGACCCACAGATTGAAAGTGTTTGTTTGGCCCACATGTCTCAGAACAGATCTGACCCATTTCTGGCAAACATCCCCAGTGCTTTGATTTTGGAAATGTGGACTGTAGGTGCAGTAGGCTAAGCGTTTGCCTTATCATCAGGAGATCATGAGCTCAGATCCCACCAGTGCCACAGCCATGTTCAGCTGGTAGCCAAAGTGGGGGATGCAAATACTAGGCTTCGCTCACTAAGCCTGGTCACACTGCAACAGTGAAAGTCCCACCCAACGTCAACATTCTCATCACCTTTTATTCTCATTCACTCTTTTATTGATATGCCATATGATTGTAAAGTATCATGGTTGATGGTTTACCCTACTGGCACTAAACTGGCCAGGTTCTGGGTCCTGCATCTGGCCTTGTCATAATTGCATCTGGTATGTGGGCCGGAGGCTAACACTAGATGTGGCCCAGGTTTGGACTACATCGATTATGCTATCTGAGAAGCTCCCTAAGCAACATCAATAAGCTAATTAGCCGTTTTAAGAGAGTTAGCCCTGCCATTTCGGCATTCTAGCTTTGAGTGTCAACACAGCTAGCCTAGCCTAGCTTCCAAATGCAGCCCCGATTCAACAGCAGCCATCTTAGCTGCTTCTTAACTTCAGTCCTGTTGCTACTTACTCAGAAAGAGCAGGGTCACCAAACACAGCTGAAGTGGGCACTCCATCACGAGATGAAAACCTGCAATATAGAAGAGTTTAAAGACAAACCATCACAAAACCATCACTGTGTACACCCGCACACGCTGTGCATGAACCAGCGAGTGGTAATAGATCCATCTGATAATTAACACATTGTGATCTCCCCAAAACCTTAGAAGACCTCAGCTCTTTTTATGGTGAGTCATCTTTCAATATGAAGCTCTAAGGAAAAACAAAGTGCTTCCCGTACACAGGGGTCTTGGGGTCAACAAAGGTTAAGGAGTCCATATTCTATATTACATATACCCATATTCTATATTACATATACCCATATTCTATATTACACATACCCATATTCTATATAACATATACCCATATTCTATATTACATATACCCATATTCTATATTACACATACCCATATTCTATATTACATATACCCATATTCTATATTACACATACCCATATTCTATATAACATATACCATATTCTATATTACATATACCCATATTCTATATTACATATACCCA
>JAMWET010002490.1:132500-142500 GCA_024036415.1 Prochilodus magdalenae
ATGTATGTGTGTGTGTATGTATGTGTGTGTGAGTGTGTGTGTGTGTGTGTGTGTGTGTGTGTGTGTATATATATATATATATATATATATATATATATATATACATACACTTATGTATGACTTCTATGTATGTATATAATATTCATCATCTTTAGCCAGCAAAAGACAAAGTACCAAAAGTTTTATTTATTTATTTATATATATATTTAGTTTTATTTATATTACACAATGACAGAACAAACAGCAGACTGGAAACTTTACACGTACAGCAGCTACAACGTAACTACTCTGTCACAATAATAGGACTTATGAGTGACCAGGGTGGAGCTAACTCGCTGTGCTCCTCAGTATGACCCGTTGCACTGCCAGCATTTGTCCCTAGAGGTTGCATGGCAGCTTTTAGGGAAGAGTGTGACTGAAACACCCGAGCTCAAGAATTAGAAAGATCCATATACTATTGGCCATATGGTGTATCCGGTGAAAGGTAGTGCTACTCAGTTAATATGTCCTCTCATAATTGGCCTTTCTTCTAATGGACACCCCGCACCCCCCCTTACAAAGATCTCCCAAAATCTGAGGCACCAAATACTGAACAAGCTGTAGAGTAGACTGGGAATGGAGAAGACTGGATTACACCCCAAACACCATAAAATAATCTGAACGTTTTGGTTTAAGATGAGGGCCAGTCGTTACACTGCTGTAAGAGATATGAAAAATATACACTGACTGGCCACTTTATTAGGTACACCTTTATATATCCATGTATTTACATTCATTGTCTATTTGATCAGCTCCACTTACCATATAGACGAGCTAAGACATCATGCGGAGAATATATACTATGGGATGTAATAGGTCTAAACGTATATCGTCGCTGTTCAAAGAAAAACAGGCATCTCCAAAATGGCAACTTTACAGGAGAGGCCAAAAACCTCATTTAACTTTAATAGAAGTCAATGGAACCAGACGTCTTTCCAAGCAGTTTTGGGCCATTTGTGTTGGTCCATTCATCATGAGATTCTCACTCATGATTCTCAAAATGGACAAAAGTGGAGATACATGTTTTTCATTGGACAGCGACGATATGGATATAACAGTTGAAAGCAATTCATATCATTGTAATTACTTTGACTTATATAATTACGAAAATAGCTGTGTTTGGTTTAATATAGGCCTATTCATTAAGACAAGGCGGTGGACCACATTCTTCTGAATCATGGGTCACGAACTCTATTCATGTTCACTCTTACAGTGGAAGACACGCCTCTTCTTCTCAGTTCATCCTGAAACTGATAGAGTTAAAGAGTGGTTATCATCTTTAGAGGATGTAATATCTCAGCTGGTAACGGTCCTACCATCTGTAGCAGGGCATTAGGAGGAGTGCTATCATAAATTGAAGGTAGTAAATTACCTGCTTTAGCAAGATCTGTTGGTTACTGGCATCCTTTAGGTTGGACCTTGTCACGACTTTCATTCGCACCGCAACAACATCGTCTGTGGGAAGACACACAATCACAGTTCTTCAGTGAACGAAAGTTTCCTCAGGTTCCAAAAAGCACTCTGAGGAACCTTCAGTAGATTAGGACATCGTTACCTTTCGACATGCTGTTAAGACCTTGGTACACCAGGAAGGCCCAGCGTCCTGGGACGTTCACATTACTCGAGTACTTCAGGTCTGTGCTGGTGGTGTAGTTCGACCAGAAAGACACGTAGTAGTCGGTCATGTTTGTGTCGTATCCAGCCTGTAAAGCAAAAGATTCACAATCCAGATTATAGACTCCGGTATTATGTAAAACCATAACTGTGGCTTTGAAAAGACTCTGAACGCCTGAACTGATCATAGATCATAGCTCAGCGGATACGATCACTACCCGCCACAGAACCAACACCACATGTGGAAGACTGGGGTTCAAATCCCAGTCTAGGTGACTACGCTGTGCTACACCAATAAGAGTCCTTGGGCAAGACTCCTAATGCTACATTGGCCTACCTGTAATATGATTAACCTGAGCATCAGCTAAATGCCACTTAAGTAGTGTGTACAGAAGCATCCTGCTGGTGTTCATTTACATTAATGGTATTTGGCTGACGCTCTTATCCAGAGCAACTCAGTGTTAATCGTATTACAGGTAGGCCAGTGTAGCGTTGGGAGTCTTGTCCAAGGACTCAGCACAGCCCAGTCACCTGTGTGGGGTGGTAGGTCAGTGGCAGGTAGTGGTGTTATCTGTTGTACTACGCCAACTAGCATCATCCTATCATTCATGTATGAGCACATCGATGAAGCAGTGAGTCCTGGCTCTATATGGTCAAACGAACTAGTTGGAAAACCTGCAACATGTGTTCACTGGTTGACATTGCCTCCATGTGCTTTGTATTTGTATCTGCTTGTTTCTCACGGACAGTGGAGTAAAAGTTAAGTCTGGACTCGGGCTGTGTGCAAGGGCCACTACTTGCATGATTCAAGACTGAAAGCTCTCAAGGTTTTATTTTTATAGTGAGATCTCTTAACCTTATTTGGTGCATTAGCATTATATTGGAGAGACGATGTTCAGGTAACTTTACCTCTGCTCTGTAGTTTGCTGGAGCAATGTCTCCGTAATTCATCAGCACAAAGGAAAAATTGGCACCAGAAATCAAAACCACCTGAAACGATGTTTCCTGCAAGAGAAGGTGAAGGAGAAGGGTACATTCGTGACATGCTTTCCTCAGACAGCCGGAGGTTGGTGTTCTGTAGTTAGATTTGAAATTTGAGAGATTCAAGAGACTTATTGTCATATGCACATAGGGCTGAAATATGAATTAATTTTGAATGGAAATTGCAATTTTAAAGAGTGTGCTATTCAAATCGCAAGAGCTGGAATGTATTTTAGTCTATAGGCTAGTTTATTAAAACCTAGGAGGGGAAAGATTATACACTGCTCAAAAAAATAAAGGGAACACTTTGAAAACACGTCAGATCTCAATGGGGAAAAAAATCATGCAGAATATCTTTCCTCATATAGACTGGGTAATGTGTTAGGAACGAGAGGATGCCACATCGTTTGATGGAAATTAAAATGATCACCCTACAGAGGGTTGAATTCAAAGACACCCTGAAAATCAAAGCGGAAAAGTGATGCAGCAGGCTCGTCCATTTAACCCAAATTCCATTGCAGCAACTCAAAATGGTACTCAGTAGTTTGTATGGCCTCCACATGCTCCTAATGAGACGACGGATGGTGTCCTGGGGGATCTCCTCCCAGATCTGGACCAGGGCATCCCTGAGCTCCTGGACAGTCTGAAGTGCAACCTGGTGGCTTCGGATGGACCATTCCTTCATTCAATTCCTTCATTCTCCAAGAACTGCCTGCATACTCTCGCCACATGAGGCCGGGCATTGTTCTGCACCAGGAGGAACCCAGGACCCACTGCACCAGCGTAGGGTCTGACAAGGGGTCAGAGGATTTCATCCTGATACCTAATAGCAGTCGGGGTGCCGTTGTCTAGCCTGTAGAGGTCTGTGTGTCCTTCCAGGGATATGCCTCCCCAGACCATCACTGACCCACCACCAAACCAGTCATGCTGAATGATGTTGCAGGCGGCATAACATTCTCCACAGCGTCTCCAGAGCCTGTCACGTCTGTCACATGTGCTCAGGTAAAACCTGCTCTCATCTGTGAAAAGCACGAGGCGCCTGTGGCGGATCTGCCAATTCTGGTGTTCTGTGGCAAATGCCAGTCGAGCTCTACGGTGCTGGCCAGTGAGCACAGGGCCCACTACAGGACGTCGGGCCCTCAGGCCACCCTCATGAGGCCTGTTTCTGACTGTTTGGTCAGACACATTCACAGCAGTAGGGCTCTGGCAGTGCTCATCTTGTTCCTCCTTGCACAAAGGAGCAGATACCGGTCCTGCTGAGGGGTTAAGGACCTTCTACAGCCTTGTCCAGCTCTCCTAGAGTAACTGCCTGTCTCCTGGAATCTCCACCATACTCTTAAGACTGTGCTGGGAGACACAGCAAACCTTGTGGCAATGGCACATATTGATGTGCCATCCTTCAGTAGTTGGACGACCTGTGCAACCTCTGTAGGGTCCAGGTACCACACCATGGTACTAGTAGTGACGCTGACCCAAGTCAACTGCAGAACTAGTGAAGAATCAGTGGGAAAAGATGAGAGGGGACAAAATGTCAATGACCTCGTCCTTTTAAACCATAGGATCTGTTACCTTCCCCCTGTACAATGATCTGTCCCAAGATCAGCAAACATGCATGAAGACTGTGACCATGTGTACAGCAGGGGGCTCCGTGCACAGACCAGGGGGTCCCTACCTTTTTTGTCATTGGTATCAATTAAACCCTAACGTTACTCATTCCTACCTACCTATACCAAATCTCGAACCACCATCCCTGAGGACTCATGGAAGACAAGCGTCCAGACTCTTCTCTGTCCTGGCTCCCAGATGGTGGAATGAACTCCCACTGGCTGTCAGAACAGCGGGGTCTCTCGCGGTCTTCAAACGCAGACTGAAGACCCGTCTCTTCGTTAAGTACTTCAGTGAGTGAGCTCTAGTAGAGGTGTAAATTGTATGTATTGTGTTGCACTTATAATGACCTTTTCTCCTCTATAGGTATGAGCACTGGGCTGGGGTTGCCAGGTAGTGCACTTCTGCTTTATATATGTCTGTGTATTAATCTCTAGGTACCAGCACTGGCCCCCTGTTCGGGCAGTGTCTGAGCTCAACTTTCCTGTACTAGCTGGAATATTATCCAATGGAACACTAAGCACGGTTGTAAGGCGCTCTGGAGCGTCCGCTAAATGCCTTAAATGTAAATGAGTGCCGTATCTTACCGTGCCTGAGTAGCTGTAGTACCCCACTTTATCCCACGTAGCAACAAAGACCCACGAAGCCGTAAAGTTGACTCCTGGGTAGTGCTGCTTTACGTCCTGTGTGGCCCGTGAAAGTACACTGCCGGTAGTGTACTGGTTGTATGAGATGACTCCGGTTCCACGGTTATCAATATCAGTCCAGAACGGAGCGATGATGTCTCCTCCACTATTAGCATTGAACTGAGCGGGTATGTAGCTGCTCGATGGATGATCAAAAGTCAGGTAGCCGTTGTTGTTGACCTGCAAGTGAAAACAAAAAGTTTTAATTTGATGATTAAAATTTCCATACTCTTCAATATTGACCATAATTATAAACGCAGAGTTTTCACTCACATAGAGCTGAGAGTATGAATGTCCAAAGAAAGAGAATGGATTCTGAAGGCTTATAGCCGGTGAGCTTCCATCATCACTTTTAGGATTAACTGTGTCGCCTGCTCCAGAGCCGAACGGATAGAAGAGAGGTGGTGATGCTGTGGGGGAATCAAAAGGGTAAACGTTATTGAGTAATTCCAACAGCAAATTAAATATACTTTAAATAAATAAATTAATAAATTAGTGGCCCGGCAGGGGGAGGGGGCGAGCACACTGACCGGGAAACCCCAAACTGCCTTATTTAGACATAAATGATCAAACGACCCAATGCTTAACTTGCACACCAGGTTTACTCAACACCTCTTTATGGGTCCTTCACCCCTCAGTCTCTCTGGCTTGCTCCAGAGAGTGGCGTGTAAGCCACATGTCCTCCCCACCATGGAGAGAGAGCCAGTTTAGAAGGGCACAATGCTCCACCTTTTGATCATGCACACCTGTATGTGTTCAGCAGGAAGCACATGCCCATTTCTGAAGGGAATGGCAGTGACTCCACCCATCCCCTGCTACACTATCTACGTTTTAATAAAACTGTGATATGATAAACTACTAATGCCAGAGTTTTTAAAATTGCCATTAATACATTCTGGCCCTCTAGCCCATCTGTAGTTGTACCTTGAAGCCCTCATTCGAATTTGTACTAGCAACAATTTATATCCACAGCGCGCGGGGAGGGGTTAGGTGCCTTGCTCAAGGGCACCTCAGTCGTTACTGTCAGTTCGGGAATCGAACCGGCAACCCTCCGGTCACAAGGCTGGTTCCCTAACCTCCAGGCCACGACTGCCTGTGCTTGGGCTCCTCCTCAGTCCTGCCTTCCTCAGTACTGTTGTAGTACTGTTGTACGTCCTGTGTGGCCCGTGAGAGTGGACCCTGAGACTCCACACCATTGACTCTGCTTGAGGAACAGACTTGTACCTACGAGACTAGGACTAGCTTCTTAGTAATCTCAGCATCTGAAACACCTACACTCAGGGACTTGAGACTCAAATCAGACTCACACTTCGAAGAATCAAAATGTGGCCAAGACTCGCACCTCAAGACTTCTCACGTCCCAGAGACACGAGACCTTGCTCAGAGCTGGACCTCAGAAACTTAAGACTTCACCTGGACTCACAACTCCAGTACTTGAGACATAGCGTGGACATGTAGCTTAGAGACTTGACTCAGACACACACCTCAGAAACTGACTAGCATCTGAAAATATCTTGACTCAGACTCAGGAATCGCCTCAGGAACCTCAGAAAAGTCTTGGGCTTTAGAAATTTGGAATTGAACTGGGCTTAAGACTCAAGACTTCTAAAACGACAAGTCAACATCTCTGAGTTAGCCATCAGGCAGCTACATACCCGCTCAGTTCAGTGCTAGTAGTGGAGGAGACCTCACTGCTCCGTTCTGGACTGGTATTGATAACCGTGGAACCGGAGTCATCTCATATAACCAGTACACTACCAGCAGTGTACTCTCACGGGCCACACAGGACGTACAACAGTACTACCCAGGAGTCAACAGCTTCATGGGTCTTTGTTGCTACGTGGGATAAGGTGGAGTACTACAGCTACTCCGTCTCAAAGCTAACGAAGCTTCAAGAAAACAAAGGAGTGATGGGGAACCTCCAATAAACCTACAGGTACACATAAGCTCTATAGACCCAACTGAGGAAGCCAGGACTGAGGAGGAGACCAGGCACAGGGACGCTCTGAGTGCGTTACAAATATATGGGGGCAGTCGTGGGCTGGAGGTTAGGGAACCAGCCTTGTGACCGGAGGGTCGCTGTTTCGATTCCCTGAACTGACAGTAACGACTGAGGTGCCCTTGAGCAAGGCACCTAACCCCCAACTGCTCCCCGGGCGCCGTGGATAGGGCTGCCCACCGCTCCGGGTAAGTGTGCTCACTGCCCCCTAGTGTGTGTGTTCACTAGTGAGTGTGTTTGTGGGTGTTTCACTTCATGGATGGGTTAAATGCGGAGACTACATTTCCCCACTGTGGGATCAACAAGGGATTTAAAAATAAATATAGGTACATAACTTTTATGATTTATTACATAATTAATAACACTGATGTCCATTTCCAGTCGACCTGCAGGTTTGATTCGGAGCGTCCCGCCATGCTGTCCTTTTAGAACACGGCTATTTTAATCCAAGTGTTCTGAGAAGCTGCACAATACAAAGTAATGGTGAACGTACCAGAGACTGCACCGTCCACACGTAAAGCCCAGCGGCCAGGTATCCCAACATTAGTGGTAGAAGACAGGTCAGCAGTGCTTTCTACTGGAATGCTGAAACTATGAGCGTTGTCCATGGTCCTGTATCCAGCCTAAAGAAGGAAAATGAATGAAACTTGAACAACATGGTCAATGTTACTTTCTCTGTCTGTCTTAGGATGCAGAGTTATGAAGCATAATCAAATTCATAAACATTCACCATCCAGGTTTGTGGATTTGGGGTAGAGGGAAGGTCTCCGTAGTTCATAAGGATGAAAGAGCGGTTCATGTTGCCAGAGATTAAGACCACTTGGAAAGTCACCTCCTACAGGAAGATGAAGGATGTTAGATCATCCTGCTTGGATAGAATGAGCTTGGATTTCGCCTGACTTTCAATTAGATCTGGCTACGGAGAGCGTGATAACCGCCTGTACGTCCAGTGGTTTCAAGAATCACTACCCATCTTCCTCAACCTCAGCGTGCAGACAAAGACCCAGGAGACAGAGAAGTTCAATCCAGGGAACATCTGGTTAATGTCTTTTGCGGCTAGATTGGTCAAGGGGCCACTTGTGGCCTGCTCGAAAGAGATGTTGCCATTGTGAGAGGTGTCCCAGGTCCAGTCCCACAGTGGCTCCGGCGACTGAACGCTTGAGTTTCACAGATCGAGGCCACATAGTTGTCCAAGTGGGAGAGGGAGTTACAAATGATCTAGCGATAGCCATCCAATCGCTGGACTCTGAAAGAGAGAATACTTCATCGAGGTATCTCTGAACTAAGGAAAGTTACATGTAAGTTCATCTTCCACACAGTCGTGGCTTCATCACAAGACTCGGAAATTAGCCACTATTGACTTGGTCGTTTTTTCTCAAGAGACGAGCTTGTCCATAGTTTTCCGTTTAATCAAAGGACTTCTGTACACAGATTAGCCACAACATTAAAACCACCAATGAGTGTTTATACACTCATTCTCCATTATATCAGCTCCACTGACCGTATAGATGGACTTCGTTATCCTATAGTTACAGACTATAGTCTGTCTGATTGTCTACATGCCCTGTTAGCCCTTTTCTCTCTGTTCCTATGTGGACAGGACCACCATAGAGCAGGTATGATGTGGGTGCTGGGTCATTCTCAGCACTGCAGGGACACTGACGTGGTGGTGGTGTGAGTGGATCAGACCCAGGGGTGCTGCTGAAAACCTCAGTATCACTGCCGGACTGAGAATCTTCCACCAACCAAAACTGTCAAGCGAGCAGCGTCCTGTGGGCAGCGTCCTGTGGGCAGCGTCCTGTGGGCAGCGTCCTGTGGGCAGCGTCCTGTGACCACTGATAAAGGACTAGAGGATGACCAACACTGCACTGCTGCAGCAGCAGATGAGCTACCAAGTCCTCTGACCTGCTCCATCTACTAAGGTGGACCCAGCAAGGATGGGCATGTGGTATAGAGTGGACAGTGAGGTGGACACTGTTTCCTAAACACATCCAGCAGCACTGCGTGTCCCTGATCCACTTCACACCAGCCACCACTACCACACTAACACACCCCACCACCACGTCAGTGTCACTGCAGTGCTGAGAATGATCCTTCACCCACATCATTTCTGCTCTGTGGTGGTCCTGTGGGGGTCCTGACCATTGAATAACAGGGTAATACAGTATACAGAGACACAGATGGAATACAGTCTGTACCTGTAGAGCTACAAGAGAGTTCTATATGGTCAGTGGAGCTGATAGAATGGATGATTGCAGTTTTAGTGTAATGGCTGATTGGTTTATGTTTGCTAATACTAACGGTCTATATCCTCTATGCTGTCATCCTAGGAAGAGTTCCCTTTTCACTTGGATCTAAACCTGAGGCTGCTCGCAGTCCGAGCTCTATTAGTCATGACAAAAAGTAGATTGGAATAATCAGAAATCAAGATTTTGCAGCTCTTCTACTTACAAATAACTGAGAGTACTGTCTTCCAAAGTACAAGAACGGATGGTCAAGCTCGATCAGTGTAGCGTTTCCATCAGAGGTGACAACATTTGGAATAGTACCAGGCAGCATGGGATATAACAGGCTGAATGGAACTGGGAGAAAGATGAACATGTAAGTATTCATTTCCATACAGCTATAATGATAAAATATCACAAATAGATGTTCTGGAGAGGAATCCCTGTTGAGCTTTGATAACCACTTCATCATTATGAATACGGCTTTTGTCCAGGCCCATGAAGTCTTTAGAGAGACATGCCAGGATGGCCAGTGACTGATGCTACAACACCACTGGTAAGATATTAACATAGGACTGAAGATGGAAAGACAAGGGTTGGTTATTTAGAAGATGCAGGAGATGAAAATTAAATTTCAACTTTGAGTGCGTTTGATAAGAGATGTTGATGGATAAGTCATAGCAGGCTGAAAAAAATTATACCCAGCAGAATACTGACAGAAAGCCACAAGCCTAAAGCTGTAATGGACATATTTCACAATTCCGGTGAACTCGGTCAACATGCAAAACAAATTATCTCGGCGAATCCAGAGAACTCCGGAAAGAAGCTCAGTGTACATTCCAAACCCAGGA
>JAMWET010002490.1:150000-167500 GCA_024036415.1 Prochilodus magdalenae
CATCTTAATCCACCTCACTCTGGCTTCTTTTCTGTGTCTGAAAGGGTTAAAAGATGTGTCCCAGGCAATCCAGTGTGTGCTGCATTTAGAGTCAGTGTTGGGTTTTACCTTGGGTCCAAGCCTCCAGTGGACTGGCTGCCCACTCCTAGATAAACCAGCATTGCTAGTCACCAGCATATGTTGTGTCTTGAATGCTAGCTTGCTGGTAAACCTGCATTGGACACTTAAGGCTATACCCTCACCTCATATCAGAGCCCGTAAACACACAGTTAGGAATGGAAGCCCTACATCTGACCAACATTACCACCTGTTATAACAAGTCGGTTTCACTGGTGTGAAAAACGCTACTTACATACAGCTGTGAGAATTGTCTTCCAAAGTAGTTGAAGGTACGGTTAAGCTGTATCGGTGCAGCATCTCCATCATTGTATAGATGAATCTCAACAGCATCAGGTAGGATGGGGTAAAAGGTGGATGGTACTGGAAGAAAACATTGTTGGGAACCGGTTGTCATGTTTAGTTGAGTGACACCATAACTCAAAATACATATACAAATGTATAATATACAATGAATAATAATTTAGATCAAAATTTTTCATCTGCTGCAAAAAAAATCGTTTGTAAAATTAACAGAAATTGGTCATTAAAGTTTTGTTTCATATTACATTCCTAAATTTGTAATTTAGGTGAGGCCAGTCGTTCTCCGAGTAGAGAGGTTTTGAGCCATTTTGTGCCATTGGTGCTTTTACACACAGAGGAATTTGTCTTCCGCATTTAACCCATCCGTGAAGTGAAACACACACAGTAGGTGGGAGGCCCTATCCACAGCGGCCAGGGGGCAGTTGGGTTAGGTTCCTTGCTCAAGGGCACCTCAGTCTTTGCTGTCAGTTCAGGGAATCGAGTGCGTGTGTGTGTGTGTGTGTGCATGTGTAAGCATGTGTGTGTGGACGTGTGTGTGTGTGTGGACGTGTGTGTGATTGTGTGTTTGTGTGTGTGAGAGAGTGTGTGTGAGAGTGCGTGAGTGTGTGTGTGTGTATGTGTGTGAGCGTGTGTTTGTGTGAGTGTGTGTGTTTGTGTGTGTGTGTGAGAGAGAGTGTGTGTGTGTGCACGCGTGTGTTTGTGTGTGTGTGTGTGTGTGTGTGTATGCGTGTGTTTGTGTGTGTGTGTGTGAGTGTGTGTGTGTGTGTGTACGCGTGTGTGAGTGTGTGTGTGTGCGCGTGTGTGAGTGTGTGTGTAAGAGAGTGTGTGTGTGTGTGAGAGAGTGTGTGTGAGTGTGTGTTTGTGTGTGTGAGAGAGAGTGTGTGTGTGGGCTTGTGTGTGTGTGTGTGAGGTTAACCCTAACCCTGGAGCTTCATTGTTTTGATTTTGGCACCTCTTCTATCTCTTTTTTTTCAGTTTCAAGCCTTGTGCTTCTATTATGAGTTCAGACATCTGTACATATAGGGGACCCAGGCTTATCCCTGGTTCCGGTTCTATATTAGTATGCGTACAGACCATTTTGAGAAGAGAATGGAATGTAAATCCCATATTTAAGGCTTTGGGATGAGTTTTAAAAGCGTCTAAAATGCTTGAAAGCTTGCCCAGATCTTAATTTTTAAAAATAAAAATATAAATTTTAATATTGTGGTGTCGTCGTCGTAGAACAGTGAACAAAGAATGAACGTAGAACATTTTAACAAAGTCCCATCACGCTTAAACACTTTAACGGGCTGCACATGAAGCCAAAGACGAGCACAACTGAAAACTCACATGCGTTTCCATCAACACGGAAAGCCCAGCGACCGGGTGTTCCGACGTTAGAAGTTGATGAGAGGTAAGTGGTACCGGGAACCTGAATGATGAAATTGTACGTGTTGTCCAGTGTTTTGTATCCAGCCTAAAAGAGGAGAAGTGGTCAGTCCCAATAAGTCCCCAAAAGCAATCACGGATCAGTCCTACGTTTATTAGACAGCCCTAAAACAGATGCTCAAATATGACCCCCTCACCATCCAGGGATTTGAGTAAATGGGAAGGTCTCCGTAGTTCAATAGGGCGAAGGTGCGGCCTGCATCATCCGAGACCAAGACCACTTGGATATTCACATCCTGCAGAAGAAGCCAGATGTCAGAAGTGGTCTTGTTCGTAGGCCGCTGATTAATCTGAATGCCTCGCACTTACCCCTGAATGATACTCAAACTCCACATCCACCCAAGTGCCAACGAAGACCCAGGAAGCAGTGAAGTTCTGCCCAGGGAACATCTGGTTGACTTGCTGTGTGGCTAGGCTTATAAAGGGGCCGCTTCTGACCTGGCTGTAGAACATCCTCCCTTTGTTGTAAGTGTCCACGTCAGCCCAGAGCGGAGCGATGATGTCACGGTTCAGACCTGAGTCATAGTAATCAATACTGATGTACTGAAAGGACACAAATCCATTCATACTGAGCTGAAAGAGAAACGGTTACAAGAACACTATGAATATTCAAGTAGTTCAAAAATAATCACTTTCTAAAATAGATTTTCTGCTCTTTTTATGAATTTGGGTCTAATCTGGAATCTTGGTCTAGTATGGGACGTGTAATGGGCAGTCGTGGGCTGGAGGTTAGGGAACCAGCCTTGTGACCGGAGGGTTGCTGGTTCGATTCCCTGAACTGACAGTAATGACTGAGGAGCACTTGAGCAAGACACCTAAGCCATGGATAGGGCTGCCCACTGCTCTGGGTAAGTGTGCTCACTGCCCCCTAGTGTGTGTGTTCACTAGTGAGTGTGGTTGTGGGTATTTCACTTCATGGATGGGTTAGATGCGGAGACTACATTTTCCCACTGTGGGATCAACAAGGGATTAAAATCTAATGTCTCACATGTGGTACATTTATACAAAGTGTTATATTATGGCACACTATAATATTATTGCACACTGTAATATTATGGCACACTGTAATATTATTGCACACTGTAATATTATGGCACACTGTTATGTTATTGCACACTGTAATGTTATTGCACACTGTAATATTATGGCACACTGTAATATTATTGCACCCTGTAATATTATTTCACACTGTAATGTTAATGCACACTGTAATATTATGGCACACTGTTATATTATTGCACATGGTAATGTTATTGCACACTGTAATATTATTGCACACTGTAATATTATGACACACTGCTATATTATTGCACACTGTAATGTTATTGCACACTGTTATATTATTGCACACGGTTATATTATTGCACACTGTAATGTTATTGCACACTGTAATATTATTGCACACTGTAATATTATTGCACCCTGTAATATTATGGCACACTGTTATATTATTGCAAACTGTAATATTATGGCACACTGTAATATTATTGCACACTGTAATATTATGGCACACTGTTATATTATTGCACACTGTAATATTATGGCACACTGTAATATTATTGCACACTGTAATATTATGGCACACTGTGATATTATTGCACACTGTGATATTATTGCACACTGTAATATTATGGCACACTGTAATATTATTGCACACTGTTATATTATGGCACACTGTTACATTATTGCACACTGTGATATTATTGCACACTGTGATATTATTGCACACTGTAATATTATGGCACACTGTTACATTATTGCACACTGTGATATTATTGCACACTGTAATATTATTGCACACTGTGATATTATTGCACACTGTAATATTATTGCACACTGTAATATTATGGCACACTGTAATATTATGGCACACTGTAATATTATTGCACACTGTTATATTATGGCACACTGTTATATTATGGCACACTGTAATATTATTGCACACTGTTATATTATGGCACACTGTAATATTATTGCACACTGTTATATTATGGCACACTGTTATATTATTGCACACTGTAATATTATTGCACACTGTAATATTATTGCACACTGTAA
The DNA here is from genome assembly GCA_024036415.1 of Prochilodus magdalenae. Lineage (NCBI taxonomy): Eukaryota > Metazoa > Chordata > Actinopteri > Characiformes > Prochilodontidae > Prochilodus > Prochilodus magdalenae. The sequence continues at coordinate 153,907 of JAMWET010002490.1, forward strand.
TATTATTGCACACTGTTATATTATTGCACACTGTAATATTATGGCACACTGTAATATTATGGCACACTGTTATATTATTGCACACTGTAATATTATTGCACACTGTAATATTATTGCACACTGTAATATTATGGCACACTGCTATATTATTGCACACTGTAATGTTATTGCACACGGTTATATTATTGCACACGGTTATATTATTGCACACTGTAATGTTATTGCACACTGTAATATTATGGCACACTGTTATATTATTGCACCCTGTAATATTATTGCACACTGTTATATTATTGCACAGTGTAATATTATTGCACACTGTAATGGTATTGCACACTGTTATATTATTGCACACTGTAATATTATGGCACACTGTTATATTATTGCACACTGTAATATTATGGCACACTGTAATATTATTGCACACTGTAATATTATGGCACACTGTTATATTATTGCACACTGTAATATTATGGCACACTGTAATATTATTGCACACTGTAATATTATGGCACACTGTGATATTATTGCACACTGTGATATTATTGCACACTGTAATATTATTGCACACTGTAATATTATTGCACACTGTTATATTATTGCACACTGTTACATTATTGCACACTGTAATATTATTGCACACTGTAATATTATGGCACACTGTTACATTATTGCACACTGTGATATTATTGCACACTGTAATATTATTGCACACTGTTATATTATTGCACACTGTAATATTATGGCACACTGTTATATTATTGCACACTGTAATATTATGGCACACTGTAATATTATTGCACACTGTTATATTATGGCACACTGTAATATTATTGCACACTGTTATATTATGGCACACTGTTATATTATTGCACACTGTAATATTATTGCACACTGTAATATTATTGCACACTGTTATATTATTGCACACTGTAATATTATGGCACACTGTAATATTATGGCACACTGTAATATTATTGCACACTGTTATATTATGGCACACTGTTATATTATGGCACACTGTAATATTATTGCACACTGTTATATTATGGCACACTGTAATATTATTGCACACTGTTATATTATGGCACACTGTTATATTATTGCACACTGTTATATTATTGCACACTGTAATATTATTGCGTACTGTAATTTTATGGCACACTGTAATATTATTGCACACTGTAATATTATGGCACACTGTAATGTTATTGCACACTGTTATATTATGGCACACTGTAATATTATTGCACACTGTAATATTATTGCACACTGTTATATTATTGCACACTGTTATATTATTGCACACTGTTACATTATTGCACAGTGTAATATTATTGCACACTGTAATGGTATTGCACACTGTTATATTATTGCACACTGTAATATTATGGCACACTGTAATATTATTGCACCCTGTAATATTATGGCACACTGTTATATTATTGCACACTGTAATATTATGGCACACCGTAATATTATTGCACACTGTAATGGTATTGCACACTGTTATATTATTGCACACTGTTACATTATTGCACACTGTAATGTTATTGCACCCTGTAATGTTATTGCACACTGTAATATTATTGCACACTGTTATATTATTGCACACCTACATTATTGCACACTGTAATATTATGGCACACTGTAATATTATGGCACACTGTAATATTATTGCACACTGTAATATTGTGGCACACTGTAATATTATGGCACACTGTAATATTATTGCACACTGTAATATTATGGCACACTGTAATATTATGGCACACTGTAATATTGTGGCACACTGTAATGTTATGGCACCCTGTTATATTATGGCACACTGTAATATTATTGCACACGGATATATTATGGCACACTGTTATATTATTGCACACTGTTATATTATTGCACACTGTAATATTATTGCGCACTGTAATTTTATGGCACACTGTAATATTATTGCACACTGTAATATTATGGCACACTGTAATATTATTGCACACTGTATGTTTATGCACACTTAATGGCCAGACACTGTAATATTATTGCACACTGCACTACTGTCAATGACTAATATTATTGCATACTGTTATATTAATGCACACTGTTATATTTGCACACGGATTATTTGGCACACCTGTTGCACATGTTAGATTATGGCAAACACTGTATTGGCACATGTCTATTATGGGCACCCTGGTATTATTACAGGTATATTATTATTGCGCACACTGTTATAGTAATGACACTTGTAATATTTGGACACACTGTATATGGCAATATATTAGCAATTGGCACTGTAATGTTATATTATTGCACACTGTTATATTATGGCACACTGTAATATTATTGCACACTGTAATATTATTGCACACTGTAATATTATTGCGTTATTATTATTGTGTTTTGTTCGACAGCGTGAGGTTGGAGCTGTGCCATGGCTAGCTTAGCTGGATTTGTTAGCTTGTCTGCTTGTTAAGATGTGATGCGTTGACCTTCCTGCCTGGGTCCAAGCCTCTAGTGCACTGGCTGGCCATTGGCAACTGGTCACCAGCATATGTTGCATTTTGGATGCTGGTAAACCAGCGTGTCCATGCTAGGAGACCACTGGAACCAGCAGCAGACCAGGCCAGCACAGACCAGGCCAGCACAGACCAGCGAGTAATGCATGCTGGCCCTTGATGGGTTTTTTCAGCAGAGGTGCCATTAAATTCTACTTGCGTCAGTGAGATCTATGTTTGGTGGGCTTAATGTAGTTGACTAGCAGTTCTTTTTCCATTATTGGTCATACTGGTGTAGGGTCCTGTAACGTCACTCTGCCGTACAGTCAGCCCTGTTCTTTCACTTCTGTTTAAACCAGTGGAGTTTGTCCCCATCGGCCCGAATACGAACTCATAATACGTTATATTGATTTACTGGATTTAAACTGGACCTGGAGTAAGCAGGATAAAGTGGCTCTGGCTGTCATGCACTTATTTGCTGTTGGGAAATATAATAGAACTCTTAGGAATGTGCTAACTGGCTAGCGATCCGCTAAGAAACCTATTTGGACCGCATTAAACCTCTTAAGGCTATACTATCACCTCATATCAGAGCCACACGGTAAGGAATGGAAGCCCTACTGACCAACACGACCACCTGTTTCAACAACTCAGATTCACTGATATGGAAAACGCTACTTACATACAGCTGAGAGAATTGTCTTCCAAAGTAGTTGAAGGTACGGTTAAGCTGTATCGGTGCAGCATCTCCATCATTGTATAGATGAATCTCAACAGCATCAGGTAGGATGGGGTAAAAGGTAGATGGTACTGGAAAAGAAATTGAGAACCGTTTTTCATATTTAGATGAATAAGAGCCAACTCTAAACTGTATGTATCACTTTCAAAATCTGTTATAATATGATATGTTATTTTTTCCATTTTTTTTCGCCATGCATTCTAAGAAATGCAGAAAGCTGAAGTGGTGGTGCTGATTTTTTGTCTTAGCTTTAGCTTTTTATGCATCTTTTCAGTTTTAGTAGTAGTGCTCAGTCTGCGTGAGGCACAGTGTGATTACCCTGGCTACATGACAGAAATCAAAGATAGAAAAAATAGAAAAATAGAAAAACATTTTCAAGACACTTCTGTTGATGTCAGCGGCCCAGATAAATCCTCAGTGCTAGAAGATGATTTTGGACGGGATGGTTCCTCAGAGTGTATCCGTCCATCTTGTGACCGGTCGTCCTCTTTTACTTGAAACCCTTCCAAGCCTGAGTGTCTTTTCCAATGAATCGGTTCTTCTCATAATACCTCCATGAGACCCTCTGTCTATCTATCTATCTATCTATCCATCTATCCATCTGTCCATCTATCTATCTATCTATCTATCTATCTATCTATCTATCTATAGATCTATCTATCGATCTATCCATCTATCTGCCCTCTGTCTGTCCGTCCATCCATCCATCCATCCATCCACCCATCCACCCATCCATCCATCCATCCATCTATCTGTCTATCCATCCGTCTATCCATCTATCCATCTATCCATCTATCTATCTATCTATCTATCTATCGATCTATTGATCTATCCATCTGTCTATCTATCTATCTATCTATCCATCTATCCATCTATCCATCTATCCATCTATCTACCCTCTGTCTGTCTGTCTGTCTGTCTATCCATCCATCCATCCATCAACCCCCAAACATCCATCCATCCATCCATCCATCCATCCATCCATCTATCCATCTATCCATCTATCCATCTATCTATCTATCTATCTATCTATCTATCTATCTATCTATCTATCTATCCATCCATCCATCCATCCATCCATCCATCCATCCATCAGGCAGCTCTCTGGAGCTCATGGTTTAGTTCCTGTAAAGATCTCTGAGCTTCTTGATTTTTGGCACGTCTAGTTTTTTGCAGTTTCAGGCTTTTTGCTTCTGTGGTAAGTCCAGATCTCTGTATATGTGGAGGACCATGCTTATCCCTCGTTCAGCTTCTATATTAGTATTCGCCCAAAGCATTCTGAGAAGAGCATGCAAATATAAAACAGTCTTTGGAATGGAAGTCTTTTGGGTGACGTGTCTGCAGTGCCTAAAACAAGTGGGCCGAAGTCCTCATTTCATTAATTCAGAATCGTTCTTTCCGTATTGTCATGTGATCCTTTTCAACAAAACCCCATCATGCCTACAACTTGGTTTATAAGGCTGCACATGAAGCCAAGGACAAGCTTGGCTGTAAATTCACCTGGGGTTCCATCAACACGGAAAGCCCAGCGGCCCGGTATTCCGACGTTAGTAGTTGATGACAGGTAAGTGGTACTCGGTAGCTGAATGGCATAATTACGAACGACGTCCCCTGTTTTGTATCCAGCCTAAAAAAAGAAAATGTAAACAAGCTTAGACAAAAATGCTTTACATGTACGAATATATGGACTGTCAAAGTTCATTATCCCTCCAACATGACCCCCTCACCAGCCAGGGATTTGAATAAGCGGGAAGGGCTCCGTAGTTCATCAGGACGAAAGAGCGGCCTTTGTCATCCGACACCAAGACCACTTGGAAAGTCACGTTCTACAAGAGAGCAGAGATGTTACACATGGTCTTGTTTGGGGCCAGCGGATGAATTCCTAAGGAGACACACTTACCCCTGGATCAAACTCAAATTCCACATCCACCCAAGTTCCGACGAAGACCCAGGAAGCAGTGAAGTTCAGCCCAGGGAACATCTGGTTAACTTGCTCTGTGGCTAGGTTTATAAGGGGACCGCTTGTGGCCTGCTCATGTAAGATGCTTCCTGTGTTGTAAGTGTCTATGTCGACCCAGAGTGGAGCGATGATGTCTTTCTTCAGGTTCGGGTTGTATGTATCAGTAACGATGTACTCAAAAGAAAGGAATCCGTTCATACTCAGCTGAAAGAGAACAGTTGCAAGAACACGAGTCATGAACAGAAAAGTTATGCAAAAATAATAATAAATAAAAATAAAAATAAAATAATAATAAAAAATAATAGTAAATAAAAATAATAATATAAACAACAACAATAATATAAACAATAATAATAAATAAAATTGATAATATAAATAATAAAAAATAATAACAAAAAAAGAAATAAAATAATATTAACAAAGATTAATATTAAATAAAAATAAATAAAAAAATATTAAAATAATAAAAATAATATCACATAAAAATAATTATATAAACAACAATAATAATATAAACAATAATGTAAATAATAATAAATAAAAATATAAATAAAATAAATAAAAATAATATTAAATAAAAATATAAACAACAATAATATAAACAATAGAAAAATAATATTAATAATAATAATAATAATAAATTATAATAAAAATATTAAACAAACATAATAATATAAACAACAATAATAATATAAACAATAATATAAAATATAAATAATAATAATAATAATAATAATAATAATAAAAATAAATAAATACATTTTAAAAAATCAAGCATATTTTACTCTCTCCTTCACCTTCACAATCCTCTAGCTCTATCAGTAGTCAGATGGACAGCTCTTGTTCGTGGACTGTTCAGAATGACTTTATCATACTTCCCATATGCAAACTATTCACGGCTACTACAGAGGCCTATGTTACAGGTAGATTTATATAGGTGTGTAAACGTGTGGGGTAACCCAGTTTGTGATGGTCGTGTCTTAGGTTGGTTGTCTTGTGTCTTTGTGTTTGATTGATGTTTTCCTGTGCTAGCAAAGTTATCATCATGCCAGCCCGTGCCCCCCAGAATTAGGCCAATCACTCCCTGAGTAGAGTGTTAGGTGGAGTGTTAGAAGGAGAGGAATTTATCTTCCGCGTTTAATCCGAGTTAAACTTGGGTGACGTGAAATGCACTTGTGTGCACATGTTAACAGGCAGTAGGCACACTTCCTGGAGCAGTGGGCAGCCCAGAAATCAAAGATAGGAAAAATAGAAAAATAGAAAAAAATAGCCAAGGCACTTCTGTTGATGTCAGCGGCGCAGATAAATCCTCAGTGCTAGAAGATGATTTTAGATGGGATGGTTCCTCAGAGTGTGACCGGTCGTCCTCTTTCTCTTTTACTTGAAACCCTTCCAAGCCTGAGGGTCTTTTCCAATGAATCGGTTTTCTCATAATACCTCCAAGAGACCTCTTAAGAGACCACCTGAAAGTGATCAGTTCCTCTAGTTGTACAGGTTCTGGGTTTGTGTTGGACCAGAATCCCCCAGTTCTGTTTGATTCTCTACACTACTGGGACCATGTCTCCCAAACTCCAGATCAGATATTGTATTAGATCTGTTTATTTAGAAAATCACTAATGACCTCCAGAAGCCTGTTTCTAGAACCATGCTCGCTGTGCGTTTCACCCCAGCCACCGCTCGCCAGTCTCTCTGTAGGTCACTTGAGGTCATCTTACGGTGGTTAAGGGACATTGGAATGAGGTGGCGCTCATCACGGTCAGTAGAGAGTGGGTTTGGCCCTCTGCCAGTCTGTAGCTGTGTTGTCCTGTGTGTTTGCTGCCTGACCTTGTTCTTATATAAGTTGTTATTGTCGAGTTACGGAATCAAACCGGTGACCCTCCGCCTACAGCTGCCCCCTTTTTGTGCTTTTGCCTTGGTTGCTGTCTGGCTGTGTTGGCTAGCTCCACTGCTGAAACTGCTGTCTTAAACCGTTCCTGCAGACATAGCTACAAATGGAAGCCCTACATCTGACCAGCGTAACCATAAACGACATGTTTTGATAAGTCCATTGAACTGATAGGAAAAATGCTACTTACATACAGCTGTGAGTATTGCCTCTTAAAGTAGTAGAACGTATGGTTAAGCTGAATCCGTGTTGCATCTCCATCACTGTACAGATAAACCTCAACGGCACTAGACTGGACGGGAAAAAACGTAGCTGGAACTGAAAGGAAACGTTGATGAGAACCGTGTTATAGGTGTGCTGGACTGAGCGAAGGAATCTTCTCTCTGTTACAAGGTGATGTCATCAGAGGTTATTGCCCGCCTACCGGCAAGCTTGCGGGTTGTTTTGTGTATTGCCAATTAGGCTTTGTGTTTCTTCAGTAATATTTTTGACTGCAGTGCGTCTTTGTGCATGGGAAGGCACAATATAAATAAAAGTGATGATGATGATAATGATGAGTTCACTGAGTGGTATCCATAAAAACCTGACTCTAATCGGTCAGCCTTCTTATTAATATGACCACCGCATGTAGTATCTCAGTCACTCAATCAGACAGACAGCTGTTTGAGGCTTCATATGGAAGGCCCTGTTAATGTTAAAGTTAACTCACCACACCATTTCACATGGATGCAAATGGTTGGTGTAGCTCAGCAGATAACACTATTACCAGGGAGCCATGCTCTACTACATATGGGAGATTGGGGTTTGAACCCTGGTCTGGGTAACTATGCTGTGATACACCAATAAGAGTCCTCAGGCATGACTCCTAACACTACATTGGCCAACCCGTAATACAGGTAACGCAGGGGTGCACAACTTCTTTTAACCAAGGGCCAATTTCATATTAACACCTACACCAGAGGGCCACACATTTTTACAGAGGGGGGGGCAGAATCGCGAGCTTCGGCGGATGGCGATGGCTTCGGGCGGGAGAATGATTAAAGTTTTGGAAAGTAAACACCAGGTGGCAGTGTTCCGCAATGTCATCAAACTTCCCAATGAATTTAAAGTGGCAGCATTATTTATATTAAAAATGCATCAGCACTTCCTTTCGCGGGGTCGGATTGACAGTTTTACCGGGCCGTATCTGGCCCGCGGGCCGTATGTTGTGCACCCCTGAGGTAATGTAATGTAAATGTATTTACGTGGCGGTTCAGCACAAACACCAGGAGATTTCTGACACGGTATGTTGGTGACTATGTTGAGTATCATCGTTGCTTGTTTGTGTGCATATAAAATCGATGAACACTGAGGCCTGTGTTTCTATCCGTACGTGCTTTTCTGCAGCTCTGCAGTGCCTAGCGATGACCCTGTTGTGTAAAGGTCTAATAGTTTTGGAGTGTAGAGATGGTTTATTTAACTTAATGCATTCTAGAATTTTGCGTCATATTAATGAGCTGCAGAATTGGGGTTGCAGGCAGTGTAGCAAGCACCACAAAGGGCGGGGCGGAAGCTGCCACATCTGGCTATGATGTAGATCTGCTCCTGATACACGAAAAGAACATTGTGTCATGGGAAAAAGGTGAAGTACATCTACTCTATTAGACGCCCAAAATCGGTTATGAATTCTAAACATGAGCATGATAGATCTTTAATCCTCTTTACAGCATGGCACATACTCTGGGAAGCAAAAAAGTCAACACAAGTCATTTAACTTACAGTCTGCATATGTCTGCGCCAGCCCACCTGAGAGAGAGAGAGAGAGAGAGAGAGAGAGAGAGACAGATACAGACAGACAGACAAAAAGAGAGAGAGAGAGAGAGACAAAGACAGACAGAGAGACAAAGAGAGAGAGACACAAAGACAGAGAGAGAGAGACAGAGAGAGAGACAGACAAGACAGAGAGAGAGAGAGAGAGAGAGAGAGAGAGAGAGACAGACAGACAGACAGAGAGAGAGAGAGAGAGAGAGAGAAAGAGAGAGAGAGAGAGAGAGAGAGAGAGAGAGAAAGACAGAGAAAGAGACAAAGAGAGAGAGAGAAACCGAGAGACAGAGACAGACAGAGAGAGGGACAAAGACAGACAGAGAGAGAGACAGACAGACAGACAGACAGAGAGAGAGAGAGAGAGAGAGAGAGAAAGACCCACAGAGAGAAGAGAGAGAGAGAGAGAGAGAGAGAAAGACCCACAGAGAGAAGAGAGAGAGAGGCAGAGAGAGACAGAGAGACAAAGACAGCCAGACAGACAAAAAGAAAGAGAGAGAGAGAGAGAGAGACAGACAGACAGACAGACAAAGACAGAGAGAGAAAGACAGAGAGACAAAGACAGAGAGCGGGATGAAGACAGACAGAGAGACATAGACAGAGGGAGAGAGAGAGGGAGAGAGAGAAACTGAATTAGTGAAGAAACAATGTTACCTCCATTATCCAACCCATGACAGCACAGAGGCATCTCTACCTGCTGGTCTGTAATCTATACCTCCTACACATGCGCATCATTAGAGCCCTGTATAGCTAATCTCAGGGACGGGTTGAGAGTACAGCTATTCATGAAGATAAAGGCGGTTTGGAACCAAAATTAACAAATCACATTTGCTTATACCATCAACTGAACCAAGAAACCAGGGATAGAAAAAGGGAAATTAAACAGGACCTTGCTGATCTAGATCAAACACAGGTGTGGATTTCCAAGATTGGAGAGAACCGCTGGAAATCGAAGGCACAGAAGACTGATGCTAACCTTGTATATCTGCTATGCTGGAAACTACTTAGCATTTTGCACTGGGTCTCAAGATCCCACCAGCTAATTAGCTAATTAATGTTACCAAACTATCAATATTATCAAATTAGCCATCGACTATTCTAGCATTGAGCCTAGATTCTAGCTTTGCAGATCCAGCAGCAGTCGCTTTGGCAACTCCAAACCTCAGTTCTGTTGTCACTTACTCATAAAGAGCAGGGTCACCATACAAAGCTGAATCGTGCAACCCATCACGCGACGAAAACCTGCAGCAGAGTGAACAATCACAAAACCATCACCACATACACACAACTTTACATGAACTGATTAGTGATGATAGGTTATTCCCAAGACCGTGTAACCCTGAGGATATTCCCAAGCCCATGTAACCCTGAGTATATTCCCAAGCCCATGTAACCCTGAGGATATTCCCAAAACCATGTAACCCTGAGGATATTCCCAAAACCATGTAACCCTGAGGATATTCCCAAAACCATGTAACCCTGAGGATATTCCCAAGCCCATGTAACCCTGAGGATATTCCCAAGGCCATGTAACCCTGAGGATATTCCCAAGGCCATATAACCCTGAGGATACTCCCAAGGCCATGTAACCCTGAGGATACTCCCAAGGCCATGTAACCCTGAGGATATTCCCAAGGCCATGTAACCCTGAGGATACTCCCAAGGTCATGTAACCCTGAGGATACTCCCAAGGCCATGTAACCCTGAGGATACTCCCAAGGCCATGTAACCCTGAGGATATTCCCAAGGCCATGTAACCCTGAGGATACTCCCAAGGTCATGTAACCCTGAGGATACTCCCAAGGCCATGTAACCCTGAGGATATTCCCAAGGCCATGTAACCCTGAGGATACTCCCAAGGTCATGTAACCCTGAGGATATTCCCAAAACCATGTAACCCTGAGGATATTCCCAAGCCCATGTAACCCTGAGGATATTCCCATGGTCATGTAACCCTGAGGATACTCCCAAGGTCATGTAACCCTGAGGATACTCCCAAGGCCATGTAACCCTGAGGATATTCCCAAGGCCATGTAACCCTGAGGATACTCCCAAGGTCATGTAACCCTGAGGATACTCCCAAGGCCATGTAACCCTGAGGATACTCCCAAGGTCATGTAACCCTGAGGATACTCCCAAGGCCATGTAACCCTGAGGATACTCCCAAGGCCATGTAACCCTGAGGATACTCCCAAGGCCATGTAACCCTGAGGATACTCCCAAGGCCATGTAACCCTGAAAGTTTGAGAACCCCCAATTCCAAAGGGTTCCCAAACTTTGAGGCGCCAATAGAGGGCCATTTGCGCCTCAAAGTTTGGGAACCCTAATAGTAGATAAGTAGAACCAATTTAGAATCTACCAAATGAGACTAAAACCTTAGACTTGTTCATTTATGTTTTTGTGGAAAATGATTTAATATTACAGATGTGAGTGGCACATGTACGGTCATCATCAAAAACTAGGTTCACCCCGGAGGCATCACCTGACAGGAATGAAGCTTGGTGGGTAGGTTGGACATTGTGAGACATACGAATGATTCAAGTTTCATCATTTATTGTTCCTGGTAACCTTTATCTTCCTTCCCAACACCACTGCAACCCCACACTTCCTTCTGGGCGCAGCTGTTTGTTTTGATGATGAGTGTATCTTTGTGAATCTTTGCTTTCAGTATCTGGTATGAACCTGTTAGTCCTGCACATCAGCCTGGAGGAATGTTATCTCACGCCTGTACAAAACAGCTTCAGCTCAGTTGGTGGGTTTCCTCATATGTACGGTTCGCTTCAGGTCCTCAGCACAACCTTTCAGCTGGGTTAAGACCAGGAATTGGACTTGGGCATTCCAAAGCATTACCTGTATCTCCTTTAACCACTCTTTGGTGGTACTCGGTGAAGGTGTTCCTTTAGAATTCGCTCCCATCATTCCGAATTCTTTGTTCCACTAATGATGGCAAGCCGTGCTGGCCCACCTGCAGCTAAGCAGGCCCAAACCTTAAGACTGCCACCACCATGTTTCACGGATGGGATTAGGTTTCTCCAAACATTATGCTTCTCATTGGCATCATTAAGATCTATTTGGGTTTCATCTGTCCACCAAACATTGTTTCGGTCTTCTCCTTGTCTTGTCCATGTGATCTTTAGCAAACTGCAGATGGGTAAAACTTTTTGGAGAGCTGTGGCCTTCTCCTTGCAACCCTGCAATGCTCACTGTTGTTGTTCGGTGTTCTCCTGATGGTGGACTCATAAACATTTAACATTAGCCAATGTGAGAAAGGGCTTTCGTTGATTTAGAAATTGTCTTGGGATCCTTTCTGGCTTTGTAAACTACTGAATGCCTTGTTCTTGGGATCAGCTCTGTTGGTTGACCACTCCGGGGAAGGATAAAACTGGCCTTAAATTTCCTCCATTTGCACACAGACTGCCTTGACTCTGGATGGTGAAGTCAAAACTCGTTTTCCAGCTTGTTGAGCATCAACAACTCTTTTTCTGGGGTCTTCAGGAATTTCCTTTGTTCAAGTCATGATGCACTTCCACGAACAATCATCTACCCACTGACTAAAAGCACCCGACTCAGCTAAACCTATAGGTTCACATCCTTTTGCAACATACAGATCTGTAATATTGGATCATTTTGCTCAATAAATAAATAACCATGTCTAATATTTGGTTCCCCTTATCTGCTTTTAGGACTTCAGGTCTGCAGAAGATTCTAAAGGGTGCCCAAACTTTGAAGCACCACTGTAGGTTCCCTCAGCTATGGTTTTATTGATGCATATGATTCATAAAGGGATTATACTAAATCAGTTCGTTCCTATGGTCATGGTTAGGTTAGGCTCTTGGGTTCAACAAAGCGGTAGCTGTGTGGGGATGGGCACTTTTGCAGTATCCCTGACCCTCTGTCCCTGACCCCCTGTCCCTGACCCCCTGTCCCAGCCGTCCCATATCTACCCCATATTACCCTCCCTGGTTATTCTGCTCACCTGTATTCTATGAAGTTTATTTAGGCTGTGCTTCCTGCATTCCACAGGATTGTTCCTGCTTCTCTGATGAAAGTTCACACCTGAATAGCAGCCTGCAGGCCCAGGTAGACTTGCTGTAGTCCTCTGTGTTTATCTAAACAAACAGTAATGAAAGGTGATTGAAAAGAATGAGGAAAACTTCATCATACAGGTGCAACTAATATTTTGCATGTCAACCGTTTCAATAAGGCTCAGAGCAGCACAGAGCCTGGAGTCAATTTCACAGTGTGTATTAGTACTGAACTAAAGTACAGTGAATCAATGCATAGATTAACCCTTAATGTGAGTGTATGCATTAACGAAGACTGAGTTAGATACGAACTGCCATTAATAAAGAGACTCGTTAGATATTAACACACTGCTAACTCATTCTGTTAATTAATGCCGTGGCTTTTATCTTACAGGCTAAGAACCAATACGGTAATTTACATTTACATCATTTAGCTGACGCCCTTATCCAGAGCGACTTACAAGGTTAATCACATTACAGGTAGGCCAACGTAGTGTTAGGAGTCTTGCCAAAGGACTCTTATTGGTGTAGCACAGCATAGTCACCCAGACTGGGATTCAAACCCCATTCTCCCACATGTGGTGTTGACTACTTGGTGGGTAGTGGTGTTATCTGCTGAGCTACACCAACCACAAAATTTCACTTCCTATTGCATTTACATTTATGGCATTTAGCTGACGCTCTTATCCAGAGCGA
>JAMWET010002490.1:172500-302201 GCA_024036415.1 Prochilodus magdalenae
GACAGCCAGGAGCTCCGTGGTGGTTAACAGCAAGCAGTGGCTCCCAGTCAGAGCAGATGTAGTAACAGCATCAGCCCGCACAGGATGGGCAGCAGTTCAGCTCAGGCAACGAGAACAGACAGGCTGTTAGCTCTGACAGGAGACCTGAACACACTGTATGGTGTTAACAGGGTGCAGCAGTGACTCCGGTAGGCCTGGCATAAAATGTGGCCTGTGTAAAAGTTTTAGCACAGCTTTAATTATCATAGCATTGCTTGCTTCCCTAATATGATAATCTATAATCTCAAATACATTGAAAATGTGGATTAATATTTGCTGGGAAATTCCATATTTAAGTGCCTTCCCTTGCACTCTCTTCCAAGCATGTCATGGGGTGCTCAACCATTAGACGATGACTGACTATTTCCAGTCTGAATAGAGTATTGGGTTATATTGCTTTTCCTGGGTCAGAAATTCCACTTTTATCTCCGTCCGTCGATTCACCGTATACTGTATTCCTGAGGGACGATTATTGGCCTTCAGCAGTGAGATATCTACACTGTGGCTGTGGCTTTGGAATGTGAAAGAGGAAGCAAGAGATGATTGAAGGACTGGCTCTACCACACAGACAAGTCGGAATGCTAAAGCTATTACGATAATATTGTCACCCTGCCAAAAACCGAGGGTTAATCAGACCAGCGTTCAGCACTAGTTCACTGCTGTCACGCCCAACCTGTCTGACGCGGTTGAGATGGTGCTGTGGTGCACTTCAGTGGAGTCTGAGATTAAAGAACAAGCATTAAAATGAATGAAATAATCCGATAATAAAAAAGGAGAAGTTTACAGAAGGGTCTTCCCACTCAGAAACCCACAGTGGTTTCGCTTATAGATCCCCTGACACTTGGGATTGTCACTCAACATCAGAGGCTCAGTGTAAAATTGTTCATGGTCACTGAAAGAATGTGTCTTCCGCATGTGTTGAATGCAGAACAGTACAAAAACCTGAAAACTATTAACAGGTTATCTACTCGTATGTGCTCGGTTACAGAAGAACCAGGAAACAGAAAACCAAGAAACAACCAGGCCTAGATCTTTATGAGCAAGAACACACTGCTAAAAAAGAAAAACAAAACAGGCCATTAACAGTTTTCTCCAATATTTTATTCAATATTCAAAATAACTGAAGTATCATATTACAGTCACAAGAATAAACTGCTTAACTGCGTATAATAACGTGTGTCGTGTGACTTAAATAATAGAAATGTATAAATGGAATACATAAAAAATCTGATTTTAGATTTACATTTACATTTACATTTAAGGCCTTTAGCAGACGCTCTTATCCAGAGCGACTTACAACCGTGCTTAGTGTGCCATTGGATAATATTCCAGCTAGTACAGGAAGTTTAGAGCCTAGAACTCACCACGAGCTCAGACACTGCCCGAACAGGGGGCCAGTGCTGGTACCTAGAGATTAATACACAGACATAGAGCAAGTAAAGCATTACCTGGCAACCCCAGCCCAGTGCTCATTCCTATAGAGGAGAAAAGGTCATTATAAGTGCAACACAATACACATTGACAAAGGGTCCTGCTGTAAAACTGTACAGATATAACATTCTTTGTTAATAACAATTGCCTTTTTGTAGTGTTACAGAAAAGTCCATGGCAGTATATCACTGTCAGATACATAACAAATATTAATACAATCAAAAATCATTCAGTTGTAAGAAGAATAGCACAAAAATAAGTGAAATTAATTAAAATAAAAAATGTATATTATATAAAGACACTGATGTTCTTGTTTTGCACTACACAGCGAGGGCTTTACTGAGATCAACTGAGCAACACTGTTAGTGACTGGCCTCTGAGACAGCTGTAAGTGCATCTACAGCTGTGTTCACAATCCAAATAATGATAACCTGCTGAGACATAAATTCATTAAAGATACTGTAGCAACTGTGTCAGTTTCTAATATCGCTTCGCCGTTCACAGCACAGAGAGAGGTTTGATGGGGTGGGTCATCAGAGAGATATGAAGCTACTGCAAAGTGGTAGTAAAGCACATGGACTTTGATTTCCTGCATACATGCCCCACTGATATATAGTCTAATGCAGTGCTGCTGAAGGCCAGGACGTTGTTTGGACCTACATGGCACCTCAGGATGGTAATTACATCTCTGGAAAAATGTAAGAGACCACCTCATAATGATCAGTGTCTGTGGTGTACAGGTTCTGGGTTTGTGTTGGACCAGAGTTCCTCAGTTCTGTTTGATTCTCTACACTACTGGAACCATGTCTCCCAAACTCCAGATCAGATATTGTATTAGATCTGTTTATTTAGAAAATCACTAATGACCTCCAGAAGCCTGTTTTTAGAACCATGCTCGCTGTGCGTTTCACCCCAGCCACCGCTCGCCAGTCTCTCTGTAGGTCACCCGAGGTCATCTTACGGTGGGTAAGGGACATTGGAATGAGGTGGCGCTCATCACGGTCAGTAGAGAGTGGGTTTGGCCCTCTGCCAGTCTGTAGCTGTGTTGTCCTGGGTGTTTGCTGCTTGACCTTGTTCTTATGAACCGGACGCTCACTGTATCTGCCAGTAAAGCTAGAACCCAACCTTCGGTTCCTCACTAAAAACCTGCTGTAGATGTGGAGATGCTGATTTAAGAAGAAGCTGGAGTGCTGTCTTATTTATTGACCTGTAACAACCAAATGCAACAACAACCGAATATCTACATTAGAAACTAGTTATCAACCGATTCAAAGCGTCCACCTCACAACTAAGACATTGCAAATGTAAAGGTCCTAGCTAAGGGGGTACATTTTGATTGATGACCAAAAACAACCCAGAATTAGCTAATGTTGCGTTATCTTGCTAGTTAGCTAGGTAGTAGCTAAGTCCTGGCTAGCTATGAATGTAGCATTGTTGGGAAAGCTGCGTTGTTAAGGTTAAGCGTCTTTGCGTTGGTGATTTTGGTAGTTTGTGTTTGTTTGTGGCTGTATCTATCTTCTACATCTTTCACCAGCTTAATTAGATCACTTGCTGATACAAACCACATTTAAAAAGCTGTTAGCCTGGTTAGCCACTGTGGTTTTTACCCAAGCATGTGCATTCTTCTGTCTCCACCCAGCCACCTGCCCACAGTGGATAGCTCCAGTACCAGGAACTCAAATGTTAGTTGGCTATGCAGATCCTGGAACTGATATTAGCTACTGTTGAATTATTGTATTAAGTGTATTCAGAGTTATTGTTGGATTATTGTTATATTGGGTGACTACGGAGTGTGACAGCTGAATTAGTATTGTAAGTGCGTAAGGCTGTGGTTGGGTTACTGTAACTGGATATCTGGAATTACTGTTCTCAGTAAAGAAACAAAGAGTTATCGCTGGATTACTATTTCTTGCCTGTCAATTACTAACAAATGTTTTGGCCCACTGGTTCCAGGTATCCTTCCCTGCTTAGCCAATCAGAGTGTCTGTGCATTGAATGCCCAGCATTCTGGGGTGTGTACATTGGCCCTGTGGCAACCTATAGTTACCCAGAAAAAAAAAAAAAAAGAGAGAGAGAAATGTATATGTCACATCTGTCTCCCTGTCTGTCTCCCTGGTCTTGTTCATATTTCAAACAACGCCCCCTCTGGTTACTTCTTGTCATAGCACAGATCTTCCTGCTCCGCCCACTCCCACACCTGAATCTATTACCTATTAGGACGTGTATTAAGACCCCTTTGTTTGCCCTGTCTGTTTGTGAAGTCTCTGTTTTTCCCCCTGTGTTAGTGCTGAGCTGTTGTACCTTTGTGAGTTCTGAGCCTGTTACTCCACTCGAGTGTTTTGCTGTGTTTCCTTTCTGTACTTGTTCTTGTTTTACAGTGTTTGTCTTCGTCTGTAGATCTTGACCCTGGTTTTGTTTCTGCTTTCACTTTATGGACATGTCTTTAGTCATACCCACCTGTGTTTTGACCCCTGTTACCCGGACTCACTCTAATAAAACCACTATGCACTTGCATCCCGCCTCAACGACCACATTGTTACAGTATATCTAAGCATAAATCATGTTTAGGTATGAGGCATGTCTTTCTTTTGAACTGTTGTTTCCTCTCTGAGAAATGAAGTACAGATTATATAAGTTTCCTGTTGGGCTGAACTGGTCTCTGACGACTGTTTGGACTAACACTGGATTATGAGTTTTGCCCTTTTGTCTTACTAACTTTAAAAGTCGACTAGAACTGCATTACATCCAGCAGGCAGATCTTGCTTTTGAGAATTAATTGCTAATTTTTTTGAGAATTAACTGCTAATTTCTAAAAGTACAAAGACACCTGATTGTTAAAGCTCTATGTTAGTGTATTTTAAGTAGCTGTAAACATGTTGTGTCTCGTAAATGTGGAAAATATGTATGTCGTGAGAATATTGTGTGTATGAGATTCTTAATAGTGAAGTTGTTTTTTTATTAGAGATAAAAAATAAAAATAGAATTATTCCAACTATGTGTTTTGTGTCCTGAAAAGGATGCCAGTGACATTCCTGACTCACCTCCCAGAGCATTCAGGAAGACTTACCGTCACAGACAGAAGAATGATGAGCACTAAAACCACACTCACATGAATGATGAGCACTAAAACCACACTCAGATGGATGATAAAAACGATAATGCCATGACAGACTATTCATCCTCACTACTTTTTATGCATTGAAATGTTTATGAATTCATTTCTATTCAAATTCGATTATAAAGTGCCAATAAGAGTCTCAAGTCGCTCAACACATCCTCAGCGCGAGCATTCAGGCGACAGTGGCAGTGAAAAACAGGAATAAACAGAACCCAGGACCATAGGAAGGGACACAAGGCTTGGGACTGGCCAAGCAGAGGGCTGGAAAGGGTCTTCCCAGGTGTCCCCCACAACAAATAATCTGACCTGCCAAAGCATGGGCTCCACTGGAGGTGTGCTATGATTACTGGCACCATGATGTTGGCAGCAGTACTGTAAGTGGTGTAAATTGAACCTCCATGGATTGGATTTCTTTGTCTGGCATATCAGCGACTCAAAACGTCTGGTAGATGGTTAATGAGACTGTGGTGGTGTGGATGCGAGTGGTCCATGAAATGGGGCAGCCACATAGAATTCGGAGACAGTCCAGTGAACTTCTAGAGTTTATTTAATGTAACACGTGTTTAATAAAACAGGTTTCAAAAGAAAAGGACAGGAACATAAAACGAAATGGATAGTAGGTTCCTGTCAACCTATGATGATACCTCCTCCTACGTGTGCACCTAGCTGCACTTTAGCCCAACTTTTCACCATTTTCCCTCATGCCCCTTTCATACCCCATAAGCCCCTCCCACTACACAGAACATACCATTACTGGGGGTTACCTGAAGGAGCATGGGACAGCATAACAGTTCCTGAGCTCATATATAATCATCATATACATTACAAGACTGTACACCAAGAGTCTACTCAAAGTCTCTACACCAAGACTCTACACAAAGTCTCTACCCAAAGACTCTACCCAAAGACTCTACCCAAAGACTCTACACCAAGACTCTACACAAAGTCTCTACCCAAAGACTCTACCCAAAGACTCTACCCAAAGACTCTACCAGAACCACCTCTACCACAAAAGACTTGACACAAAGACCAACAAAGACTCTACCCAAAGACTCTACACCAAGACTCTACACAAAGTCTCTACACAAAGACTCTACCCAAAGACTCTACACCAAGACTCTACACAAAGTCTCTACCCAAAGACTCTACCCAAAGACTCTACACCAAGACTCTACACAAAGTCTCTACCCAAAGACTCTACCCAAAGACTCTACACCAAGACTCTACACAAAGTCTCTACCCAAAGACTCTACCCAAAGACTCTACACAAAGACTCTACACCAAGACTCTACACAAAGTCTCTACACAAAGACTCTACACAAAGACTCGACACCAAGACTCTACACAAAGTCTCTACACAAAGACTCTACACAAAGACTCTACACAAAGTCTCTACACAAAGACTCTACACAAAGACTCTACACAAAGACTCTACACAAAGTCTCTACACAAAGACTCTACACAAAGACTCTACACAAAGACTCTACACAAAGACTCTACACAAAGACTCTACACAAAGTCTCTACACAAAGTCTCTACACAAAGTCTCTACACAAAGACTGTACACAAAGACTTGACACCAAGACTCTACACAAAGACTCTACACAAAGTCTAAACACAAAGTCTCTACACAAAGACTCTACACAAAGACTGTACACAAAGACTTGACACCAAGACTCTACACAAAGACTCTACACAAAGTCTCTACACAAAGTCTCTACACAAAGACTCTACACAAAGACTCTACACAAAGACCCTACACAAAGACTCTACACAAAGACTCTACACAAAGTCTCTACACAAAGTCTCTACACAAAAACCCTACACAAAGTCTCTACAAAAAGTTTCTACACAAAGTCTCTACACAAAGACTATACACAAATGACATTGACTAAACATTACCCAAGTGTAGGAGTCTAGTGATGTGTCTGGAGCCTTGACATCATCACAGATATGCATCTTGTAGTATAGTGGAAGTAAATGGGTGTTTAGTTAAATTGCAGAGCTGATCCTCTAGAGGGCACTGTTACATGTGAACCAGGTATCTGTTACGGTTTGGATAGGAGAAAGAAGAAAACCGAGAGCATCTATTTTGATTGAGAGAGAGATAGAAAGAGAGAGAGAGAGAGAGAGAGATGTTTGTCTTCCCCACTGCTCATATAACCTGGGAGTTAAATAAAGAGTTTAGTAAACCATAAACACCCACAAAGTATTACATACCTATAATCATTTGCCTTTCGGGGCTTCTTCAGCGCCTGCTATCTTCCATCTTTCCATCAAACTCTTGGGACACCTGGGCACGTTTTCAGACTTTAGACGCCTGCACTATATAGCAAACTCGCTGGGACCAACTGGGTAAACCAGTTTGCTACAGTGGCACCCTGAGGCAGACCAGCACTGCTGCAGCACTAGTTCATCAAGAACGCCAAAGACAGAAGCATGGCAGCTGTTAGTGAAGCAGGCCAAACAACAGACTTCATAACCATATATACATATACCCCTAAAAATGTTGAACTTTGAGACATTCAGAGGGTCCCAAAGGTTACTTAGCCAGGTCCTGGACACCCTGTATTTTGCACCATGTCCAAAAGTTCCTGTTCACTCTGTCAAAAGTGTTAGTGGCAAGTTATACCAACAAATGTTCAGCCGATGTGTCTCTTTCTTATACTTTTCCAAACCCCCAAATCCAAGCCACACCCTCTCTGCTGGTTAGATCACCATGCCTTTTTTTAAGCCATGCAATTGCTAATTGTGGAAAGTGGAATTCTGAGCAGTGGAACCACATGTGTCCTTGAGCTTCCATTAAAATCTATTTCATTTAGAAACGAGACTGAGGCAGTTTACTCGAACTTTAGGAGACCAAGCAAAGACACGAAGACATTTGCCAGTACCGGAATGGTGTAAGCTTTATTTATATACACAGAATATATGTTATAGCCCCCCTACAAGGCTTCGGCTATCTCTACAGACAAAACAGGATAGGATCAGGCAAAGCTAGAAAAAAAAATAAAGTTCTATTAGGACAGAAATGTGACAGTGCAACATTGTGAGAATATGAGGGAGGTGATCACAAGCATGGTTGAATAGTCAGACATTTGGCAGAAAGACTTGACATGACAGTTCACAGAGTGAGTCACAAAGAACATCATTAGAGATAATTTAATATTCATTAGAGATAATTTAATATTTATTACATACAGCAATTAAACAAGCATTATTGGTGGTAAGAGATTAAGAGGTAAGATTTGGCCTCACTGACAGCAAGATCTTCTGATTTCCGCACATACTAAACCTTTAAAGCTGCACTATATATGTTAAGGGGGTTTGGAGACCACTCTGATGGAAGTGGGTAATCGCAGATAACATGTGGAAAGACAATGTGTAATGTGGGTTGTGTTTAATTTCCAACTATAATCAACTGTGAGTGTACTGAACGCGTGTTCAGAGAGTCAGTGAAGGCCGTGTCTTTCAGGGAAGTGAGTCAAAACTTGGGGAAGTGTTGTGTCTTTCAGGGAAGTGAGTCAAAACTTGGGGAAGTGCCGTGTCTTTCAGGGAAGTGAGTCAAAACTTGGGGAAGGCCGTGGCTTTCAGGGAAGTGAGTCAAAACTTGGTGAAGTGCTGTGTCTTTCAGGGAAGTGAGTCAAAACTTGGGGAAGGCCGTGGCTTTCAGGGAAGTGAGTCAAAACTTGGTGAAGTGCTGTGTCTTTCAGGGAAGTGAGTCAAAACTTGGGGAAGGCCGTGTCTTTCAGGGAAGTGAGTCAAAACTTGGGGAAGTGTTGTGTCTTTCAGGGAAGTGAGTCAAAACTTGAGGAAGTCTGTGTCTTTCAGGGAAGTGAGTCAAAACTTGGGGAAGGCCGTGTCTTTCAGGGAAGTGAGTCAAAACTTGAGGAAGCCTGTGTCTTTCAGGGAAGTGAGTCAAAACTTGGGGAAGGCCGTGTCTTTCAGGGAAGTGAGTCAAAACTTGAGGAAGTCTGTGTCTTTCAGGGAAGTGAGTCAAAACTTGGGGAAGGCCGTGTCTTTCAGGGAAGTGAGTCAAAACTTGGTGAAGTGCTGTGTCTTTCAGGGAAGTGAGTCAAAACTTGTGGAAGGCCGTGTCTTTCAGGGAAGTGAGTCAAAACTTGAGGAAGTCTGTGTCTTTCAGGGAAGTGAGTCAAAACTTGGGGAAGGCCGTGTCTTTCAGGGAAGTGAGTCAAAACTTGAGGAAGTCTGTGTCTTTCAGGGAAGTGAGTCAAAACTTGGGGAAGGCCGTGTCTTTCAGGGAAGTGAGTCAAAACTTGAGGAAGTGCCGTGTCTTTCAGGGAAGTGAGTCAAAACTTGTGGAAGGCCGTGTCTTTCAGGGAAGTGAGTCAAAACTTGGGGAAGGCCGTGTCTTTCAGGGAAGTGAGTCAAAACTTGGGGAAGGCCGTGTCTTTCAGGGAAGTGAGTCAAAACTTGGTGAAGTGCTGTGTCTTTCAGGGAAGTGAGTCAAAACTTGGGGAATGCCGTGTCTTTTAGGGAAGTGAGTCAAAACTTGGTGAACTGCCGTGTCTTTCAGGGAAGTGAGTCAAAACTTGGGAAAAGCACTGTCTTTCAGGGAAGTGAGTCAAAACCTGGGAAAGGCTGTGTCTTTCAGGGAAGTGAGTCAAAACATGGGGAAGTGCTGTGTCTTTCACGGAAGTGAGTCAAAACCTGGAAAAGGCTGTGTCTTTCATGGAAGCGAGTCAAAACTTGATGAAGTGCCATGTCTTTCAGGGAAGTGAGTCAAAACTTGGTGAA
Organism: Prochilodus magdalenae; assembly: GCA_024036415.1. Classification (NCBI taxonomy): domain Eukaryota; kingdom Metazoa; phylum Chordata; class Actinopteri; order Characiformes; family Prochilodontidae; genus Prochilodus; species Prochilodus magdalenae. Next base: position 181,844 of record JAMWET010002490.1, read on the forward strand.
GTGCCGTGTCTTTCAGGGAAGTGAGACAAAACCTGGGAAAGGCAGTGTCTTTCAGGGAAGTGAGTCAAAACCTGGGAAAGGCGGTGTCTTTCAGGGAAGTGAGTCAAAACCTGGGAAAGGCAGTGTCTTTCAGGAAGGTGAGTCAAAACTTAGGGAACTGCTGTGTCTTTCAGGGAAGTGAGTCAAAACTTGGTGAAGTGCTGTGTCTTTCAGGGAAGTGAGTCAAAACTTGGGGAAGTGCTGTGTCTTTCAGGGAAGTGAGTCAAAACTTGGGGAAGGCTGTGTCTTTCAGGGAAGTGAGTCAAAACTTGGGGAAGGCCGTGTCTTTCAGGGAAGTGAGTCAAAACTTGGGGAAGGCCGTGTCTTTCAGGGAAGTGAGTCAAACCTTGGGGAAGTGACGTATCTTTCAAGGAAGTGGGTCAATACACTAAGATAAATCATATATTTAACAGTATAAAGCTGACTTTACATTTGAGACCGAAACTATATATAACTATGTTGAAATTTAAACATATTTATATGTATATTTTAATTTAAATTTTAGGCTTTAAATGTAAATTTCGGTAAAAAAGTCAGGAGCACAGTTTGTAGGAACAGGAAGCCTATAGGCTATAGGTTTGTTCCATGCTGTCAGGTCATAATATCCACAGTCCTCTGGGTCACTGCTCATGGACTGGTCTTCTGAACGTGTGATAATTTAATTCTTACAGTGCTTGCAACACCTTTCTTTCTCAGCTCATTCTGGAACTGAAAATAAAAGGAAGAGATGAGAATGAGATCAGGAATAAGAGCTTAAAGGAAAATACAGCTTTTTTTTTTTTTATTCCTGAATGAAAAAGACCTGGCGATGTGAACAGGGTCGTTCACTGCTTTGATGTGAAATGATACACTATAGGGAAACTCACAGACTTCACAGGTTTCCTTACAGTGGAGATGATAGGAACCAGAGGTTCAGACAGCTACAACATGAATACATTCAATTTCTTTACTATCTAAAACCACCAGTGAACCTAACGGTGTATTTTAAAATTTCTCTTACATAGATCTTATTTTTTAAATTCTAAATTCTGTTTACTTTAATCCATTTATTGTGGAGGGATGAATCCAAGGTGTCGTATGACAAAATAGTGCCTGTAGATAACTCACTTTTAGATTTTCCAATATTTTATTAACATCGACACTCTCACTGCTTTTCACTGCCTTGTCCTTTATACAGAATCCTGATCATTCTGCCTTCAAGGAACCGAACGTGCCAAATCCTGACCACTCCGTCTTTGAGGAACCAAACATGCCATATCTTGATCATTCCGCCTTTAAGGAACCAAACCCTGATCATTCCACCTTTTAGGAACCGAACGTGCCAAATCCTGATCATTCAAAGTGTAATATCCCGTCTGATCCTGGCCCGTATATGTTTGGTTTAGTCTGGTTCTGTCTCATCATCGCCATGTGCATTGGTTATTATTTGCCATGTGCTCCTGTTTTTTTTCATAGCTTTTTTTCATAGCTCCTCCTCTCATGTCCCACACCTGTCCCTAGTTTGTGACTCCGCCCCTTCCCAGGTGTTCCTCCTCAGGTATTAATGCCCCTAGTTGTTCCCTTTGTGTTTTGTCTTGTTGAGACCCTGATTCTTTGCTCCTGCCAGCTTCATGTCCAGAAATCTTTGGTTCTTGCACTTTAGTCAGTCTTCCTTGTTTCATCCTTACGGTGGACAGTGTTCCTCTTGCATGCATCCTGCCTAATCATCTCTCTAGCTGTGACCCAAAGCAGCCCTTTTTAACGAAGGCTTAAAGAAAGCTATGGTAAGTTGATTGTTTATGTTACTGGCTTATAAACTACTAATGAGCACCAATTTATTATCAGCTACTGGTTTGTTACAGGTTTCTTAGGAAGTGGTTGAGATTTAAAATTTACAATGCACAAAACATCAATTCCTAGAAAAGTAATTCTCAATGGGGATTAAGCCAGATAGAAATTACTTAAGAAAGTAATAACCTAGTGAACTTGAAAAGATCATTAAACCAGTTATATTAAGTAAACACAGTCTGTTTTACATTTGTTAACTGATTATTTGAAATTGAATAAACTCATACCTTCAGCCCCTTAATCTGCTATTCTCTGTTTACCACATAATTTCTGCATTTCTATTATATAAATATTATTTATTTTATATTATTTATTATATAAATATTAATAAATAATATATTATATAAAATTGGGAATATGATCAGTATTTGTCAAGTTTGGTTCCTTGGCTTGGCATTAAATAAAATAAATAAATAAAATTTGCAGATTTTCATTTTGTTTCTTTCACATTTGGAACAAGAAAATTTGTACTGTTTAAACCGGTTAATATTAATAAAACAATAACATGAAATGTATCCAAATCTGTGTGCTGCTAACAAGTCTGGATGTTCCCTAAATTATTTAATTACATCACAGTAAATTTGAGATTCCATAAGGTACAGAGGAACAGCCTCCTAAAGAAGGGGTAAGACCAGATGTCTATTTGACATGTCTATCAGACATCGGCAAGCTATTAGAACATGTAAGGGCAATCATGAAACAGCATTAACCTACCTGCTGTAAGAAGATCTGTTGGTTACTGCTGATGTTTAGGTCGGAGCCTGACAGGACCTTCATTCGCACTCCAAGGACATGATCTGTTGGAGGACCCAGATCACAAGTGTCTTTGATTAGCCACAGTGTCCTCAGGTTCCAGTAAAAGCAGGATTGCCATGATGGACTTAAACACAGTACCTCTTGTTATTGCGTCACTAGGCCGGTTTACCAGGAAGGCCCAGCGTCCTGGGGTGTTCACGTTGCTCAGGGAGCTGAGACGCGGGATGGTGAATTTGTTGTCTGACCACAGAATTTCATAGTGGTCTGTGAAGTTTGTGTCATATCCAGCCTGAACAGACACAAGGTCAAAATGTTAATTGGGAATGAAGACAGGAGTTTCCTGTTCTACACGCGATGCCTGGATCATGTTACCTCTCCTTTCAGGGATGTTGGAGCGATGTCACCGTAATTCATCAGCACAAAGGAAAAATTGGCACCGGATATCAAAACCACTTGGAAGGAAGTTTCCTGAAAGACAAATGGAACGTATGTGTGATACATACGACAGACACGTTTTGGTCGTCACATGCAGTCACTGGAAGCTGCTGAAACTGAAAAATTCCAATCTGCACTCATACCATGGATTGTTAATGTATTGGTGTCATAATAAACCTGTTAATGTGCTTCAACTAGATAGATAGATAGATAGATAGATAGATAGATAGATAGATAGATACTTTATTGATCCCGAAGGAAATTTAGCAGCCAGTAGCGGTTTCACAAAAAACGAACAGCACAGATACACATAATAATACAAAAATATAAAAATAAAACAGTGTTGTGCAGTATGAGAAACCTAAAAGGGATGTTCAGTAACGGCAGCAGTATTACTAACTATTAAGGTATAGGCTATAGAACTATACATACAGCGAGTCACTATCTATGGATATGTTAATATAAATATATAAATATATCTCACTTGGTAAGGAGGCAAGAAATATATACACAGAAGTACAAAACAGGCTGTAGTGCAAAAGTAATAAATAAATGAGCAAGGGACGCAGTTATCAGCAGATAAATGAACAGAATGAATTAACATCAGAAACATGATATTTAAGTGGAGTTGAGTGTCCAGGAGTGCAGATGTACAGTATATACAGTAAGTGTCAGAGTGTCCAGATGTACAGTATATACAGTAAAGTGAATAGTGCATAGATGAGTCTCTGATTAAATAAGAGAGTTTAGATGTGCTCAGCTCTCCTCGTCCCTCTTCCGGCCCTGCTGGAGGAGTTGAAGAGCCTGATGGGCTCTCGGGGACAAAGGATCTCCTGAGTCTGTCCGTGGAGCAGCTCTGTGACAGCAGCCTGCCACTGAACTTGCTCCTTCTGTCCATGATGATGGTGTGCAGTGGGTGCCCATCATCATCCATAATACACAGCAGTTTGTGTAGTGTCCTCCTCTCCGCCACCTTCACGACCGAGTCCAGCTCCACACCAACAACTGACCCTGCTCGCCTGACCAGCTTGTCCAGCCGCATCTCGTCTCTCTTCTTGATGCTTCCCCCCCAGCACACCACAGCATAGAAGAGACAGCTGGACACCACAGTCTGATAGAACATCTGCAGGAGCTTCCTACAGACGTTAAAGGACCCCAGCCTCCTCAGGAAGTAGAGTCGGCTCTGCCCCTATACAGTAAATTATTGAAAATTATATACACGTTCTGGTGGAGCTAATACCAAGCATGCTACTAGCTTGTGACAGGAAACTTGGCTGTAGTGTAAGTAGAGGTTGACTGTTCATCATGCGCAAAGATATTGAACTATTAATTCAAAGTTATTTTGGAAGTAGACCAGGCTACATTGTGCTGTCACCTCAAATTGGTTACCGGGCCTTTTCGTTATGTTGGGAAATGATGGAGGAGTGAGTAACATGATGCCCTGCATAGAGAAGCTTGTATGTTTGATCCCCATCCAAGGAGCACACAGCTAGCACTGTGGACCGCTTAAGTAGCATCTGCTAAATGCCAAAAATTGTATGTATGATGTGCAATATTGAAGATACTTAACAAAATTTTGGCAACAGAACCTAGTGATGCAATATGAATCAGGATATAGGGCTCATGATCCAATATCCAGCAATATATCACAATTTGATTCTTAATAAAACACACCACCACTCCACCTTATACTCTTTCTAAGGTCAGCAGTGCACCCCAGGGCTACTTTAGGTTTATACTGGGGATCACTGCACTGTCGGGGGTTTACACACAACACTGTGAATCAGGGTTCTGAACGCCTGCTTGCACCTTGGTGAAGCATTATAGAGCCAATGCCGTAAATTCATCAGGCATTAATAACATTAAGTTAATTTGGTAGAAGGATGTTGTTAAAAAGCAGTTTATTCACGCAGTAGCGATATTAGCGGCTATGGCTACTCGTACCTGTAATACAGAACAGCACCGTTTGTACAGTGACACTGTATTCTGTATTGTTGTTTTCAGTTTTCACCTGCATGTTAATAAGGAAGAGTGACAGTAAATGATCAACCTCACTACGACTAAGGTTTAACTTTGTGCTCGTATTACAGGTGGGCCAGTGCAGTTTTAGGAGTCTTCCCCAAGGACTCTTATTGGTGTAGCTCAGCATTTGCTACCTAGACTGGGATTCCAACCCCCGTCTTCCACATGGGATGGTAGCTCCCTAGTGGGTAGAGGTGTTAAGCGCTGAGCCACACCAACCTCACATTTGCAAACTCAGTAGTGGTTTTGCATAGTCTGGAACTATGTACGGGAGCTGTGCAGTGTGATATCCATTAATGATTCTGCACCGGACTTCTCCGGGATCTGAATGTAGCGCATGCCTATTCCACCATGACCATGTCTTGTATCTCTACCAGTCAAATGTGTTGCATCTTACCGAGCCTGAATAGCTGAAGTACCCCACTTTATCCCATGTCGCAACAAAGACCCAAGAGGCTGTGAAGTTCACTCCAGGAAAGTACTGGTTGATGTCCTTTGTGGCCCGTGAGAGTACACTGCCGTTAGTGTACTGCCTATATGAAATCACACCATTTATACGGTTATCCACGTCAATCCAGAGTGGAGCGATGATATCTCTTCCAGCAGAAGAAGTAAACCGGACAGGCACATAGGTGGCCACCGCTTGATCAAATGTCAAGTGTCCGTTGTTGTTGACCTGCAGTTGGAAACAAAAGATAGGCGTATTCTTAGACTATTCTAACGCTCAGCGTTAATGCTTATTATAATGATCAAATTTACTCATATGATATAGCTTTAATGATCATTATGAGCACTCACAAAAAGCTGAGAGTATGTTCGTTCAAAGAAAGTGAACGGGCTCTGTAGGTATATAGCAGATGAACTTCCATCATCGCTGACAAGATTAATAATGTCTCCAGCCCCAGTGCCGTATGGATAGAACACAGCCGGTTGTGACACTGTATCAGAAGAGAAGAGTGTGTCTTGTTTAATTGGCTTATACATTTAAACAGGTGCTTTGAGCCTATTGTGGCTCACTTGGTGCTAAGTATTTCAAATAAGCCCACCAGACGAAACATGAGTCCCCTGTGACTGAAACGAACCCACATCCATGTAACACCTCCACGAGCACCAATAACAGCTGTGATTGGATTTGACATTGACTGGACAAGTTTCTGGATGTAGCCACATCAAGGTTCGGACACTCTTGCATCACAGAATTGCTCAGTTGCCAGATTTGGAGGCACAATTCCCTGTAGACTGGGATTTTAGCCACTGCTGGTAGCCCCGTATGACCGTACGCTGCTTCCATACACCTGCAGATTCAGCTACTTCCTTCACACTATGGTCTTAGGCCACGCCCACATGCAGTTCCTCCTTTTAGCCAATCCTTTTAACATCTGCTTTGGAGCCGTTTTTCACACATGGAGACACTCCCTGCACTGTAGCACCTCTTCCCAATCTATGGATCCCGTCACTCACACCCCACAGGTATTTATAGACCCATCATCCTACCACCTCATACAAACAAGGTGGCTGATCTTTTGTCCATTGAGCTTGTTTGCTTCATTCTCCTTGCAATAATGTGTTCAGGTAGTCTAGGTGGGTATGCTAAGGAATAGCAATTTAGGTGAGATTGAGGCTTAAGCCACTGAATGACAGTATTGCTAATAGATTGTATTTGTTTTGAAGGCCATCAGGTTGAACAGAAAGCATGTACATGGCTTTTAGAAGCACCAATTTCCAATACGGATGTTTAATTCAAAACAACACGCTGTGCGTCCGGGTACTGAGCAAAAACACCAGCTCCTGCTCGCTACATTGTGCACCACACAGGATAAGTGGCTCCTGCAACCAGCCATGCATCATATTACTAATACCCAGACATTCAAACTAAACTAAATCACATTGTGTGTAGTACCTGTCCTGTACCCACCATAATTTGCTGACAGCCAGTTGCCTGGGTAATTATTTCGTCTATAGACACACAAACCTTGGGTAGAGGTGTTTCTTGGCGCTCCATTCACTCTGAAGGCCCATCGACCTGGTACATTCACGTTACTTGAGTTTCTGAGCTGGGATATGAAGCTGGTGTCATTTGAGCGTGGAATTTGAAAGTAGTTTGTGGAGTTTACTGTGTCATAGCCCGCCTGTATGAACAAGAAATGCAAAATAATACAATATATAATATATATGTATAAGTATGTACACACTCATTGTCAAAAAATGGCTGCACCCAGAAGGAGGTGTGGGACTGCAGTGCTACTGGGAAGGAAGATAAAGGTGACCAGGATCGATAACTGATGATAAATGTAGACTGATATGATCAATATTTATTGAGCTACACCTACAGACGTAGTGTCTCTCAGTGTGGCGTCGGGTCGCTGTGTTTGCTAACCCAACATGTCAGACGTCTCGGTATGGAGCTGTAGAGGTTCCTAATGGAGTCCTGTGATAATCCATCCCATGCAGCTTAAGTACTCTCACACAGTTCCTGCAGATGGTGCGGTAGGGGTGGAGGTGGAGTGACACCAGGCCTTTTGGACATGTGGAGTGTGAAAAAAACACCACGGTGCCTCGACACACGAATTCGTTGGTCGTCTCCACCAAGACAAAAGCGAGACTCGTCACTGAAGATGACCCGCTCCCATTCTGAGTCACTCCATGACAGTCTGGTACGACACCATTGCAGTCTTTACCAACGTGGTGCAGCCGTCTGCCAGTGGTGCTGGCAGAATGACTCATGGAGAGCATCACTACTCGCTGAACAAGGCCCTCCTTGCTTACGTCACATGCATGGCCGATCGTGAGACTTGAATCACTTGCTGTCTAATGATGTCAAACCTACCCACCAAGTTACATTCCTGTCGGTTGATTCCTTCTGGGTGCAGTTATTATTTTTTAAAGATGAGTTATAGATATGTATACACACACACACAGACACATATACATTTTTAAAAATAGTTCAGCATCAACAAAACATAGGTTCTTGAATATAGAAAGGTGATAAATATAAAAATGTATTGTCGTAGACTTCTTACCTCAACTGCATAGTTTGTCTGGGCAATCGCTCCGTAATTCATGAGGATAAAGGAAGAATTGTCTCCAGAAATCAAAACTACCTGAAAAGATGATTGCTGAAAAAACAAAAGAAGGAAATGGGATTAATGTGCATTCAAGTACTGAATTAGTGATAGTTTTTTTTTGTTCATTCATTGAGAACAACAGTACAATATGAAATGGACTTAGTCATGCTAACACCAAATGAACTATATGCATCTTAAAACACAATAGCCTTATCTTCCAGGTGATATCAGCCATCATAGCAACAATAGGTTGCAGAATGTTCTCTGACTTTCCTTCCTGGTATGTTTAAAATCACCCACTGGGTACAGAGAAAACCTGCGATGTATGAACGCACAATGTACAAAAATGCTCCACCCGACTCACAAGACGCGACATGGGTGCTCACACTGCACGTGAAAGGCAGCCCATACAGACAGCTCAGCTCTGTCTACAGACAGTTTTCAAAAAAGATGTTTAATTCAAAACAGCGCGCTGCACATCCGAGTACTGAGCACTGGCTGAATCCCAAATGACTCCTGCTCCCTACATAGTACACTACACAGGATTAGTGGCTCCTGCAACCAGCACCATCATATGTTTAATACCCAGACATTCAGGATTCAGCCACTTCACAACACTGTTCCATGCTGGACTGATGTTTCAGTGTAGAAGCCAGAACGTAGTTGTGCTACTTGGGTAAGGAAGGTGGGCATTTGGGATTCAGCCATTAACACACCATCTGAGCCATAAGCTTCATAACTGCAATGAAACGGAGAATTGGGCGAACTACTGAGACAATATAAAACATCACGGTAGTATATTCTTCATATAGGGACGCTGGAACTCCAGACATCGACTCTTTCCCTCTGTTTATGTGTGCGCAGCTATGGAGGAGCTGTAGAGCATGGTCGGCCCATCCATGCAAAAGAAATGCAGTTCTATGATTCTATGATTTTAATTATACTATACTATGATTATATAAATATATATTTCAATATCATATTTGTTTCTAGACTGGTATCTAAATAGAGACAAAACTTTATGGAGAAAATGTGTGTGTGTGTGTTTCTGTGTATAAGTGTGTGTTTTGTTTGTGTGTGTGTGTGTGTGTGTGTGTTTTGTTTGTGTGTTTGTGTGTGTGTTTGTTTGTGTGTGTGTTTGTTTGTGTGTGTGTATGTGTGTGTGTGTGTGTGTGTGTTTGTGGTGTGTGTGTACGTGTGTGTGTGTGTGTGTGTTTGTGGTGTGTGTGTGTGTGTGTGTGTGTTTGTAAATGTGTGTGTGTTTGTGTGTGTGTGTGTATGTTTGTGTTTGTGATGTGTGTGTGTGTGTGTATGTGTTTGTGTGTGTTTGTGTGTGTGTATGTGTGTGTGTGTGTGTGTGTGTTTGTGTGTGTATGTTTGTGTGTGTGTGTGTTTGTGTGTGTTTGTATATGTGTGTGTGTGTGTGTTTGTGTGTGTGTGTGTGTGTGTATGTTTGTGTTTGTGATGTGTGTGTGTGTGTGTGTGTGTGAGTGTTTGTATGTGTGTGTGTGTGTGTGTGTGTGTGTGTGTGTGTTTGTTTTGTATATATGTGTGTGTGTGTGTGTGTGTGTGTGTGTGTGTGTGTCTTACTGTGGTCTGGTTGTAGTATGCCACGTTATCCCATGTTGCAACAAAGACCCAGGAGGCGGTGAAGTTCAGCCCTGGAAAGTACTGGTTTATGTCCTGGGTGGCCTGAGAGACCACGTTGTAATTAGTGTATTGATGATGTGTGATTCTGCCATTTAGAGTGTTGTCAATATCAGTCCAGAGCGGAGCGATGATATCTCTAACGCCACGAGCAGGGAACGGGTAGGGGGTGTAGCTGTACCATGGCCGATCAAATGTCAGGTATCCGTTGACGTTCACCTGAAATTGGCATCAAAAGTTGAGCACAAAAATGGAAAAATACACGTCATGTTTGAGAAGAAAAATTCTTTGATCACAATTTACAGATTTAAAAGATTAGCGTTTGTTCATACTTACGTAAATCTGAGAGTATGTATGTCCAAAAAATGTGAATGGGCTTTGTAGGCTTATAGGAGGACTGCTTCCATCGTCGAAGGGATTAACAAATATATCACCATACGCGTTGCCAAATGGATAAAATGGTAATGTTGCTGTGGACATAAATATAAATACTGAGCAAAGCTTAACTACACACACACACACACACACACACACACACACACACACACATATATATATATAACACATACAAAAAACCCCATAAATAAATAAATAAAAACTGACCTGTTGTGGTAGTCGTGTTAGATATGCTCGTAGTTGTACTTGCGTAACCGATTTGGCTGACTGTGCTGATACCTACAGACATTAATATGAAAAAAAAAACCTTATAAATATGCCAAGCTGAAATCTCTAATTACACAATTCATTCTAAAATGACAATATGAATCACTCGCAATACACTACTGCCAGCACTTCCATATTACTCTGTTAATGGTCATTTAAACATGAACCCAAGAAAACACCATGAAAGAAATCCAAGGAGAGTTTGGTTAAAGAATAGACGTGCCCAATGGGACATACTTTGAGTATTTATAGGCATCCAGTTAAATAAAAATTGTGGATTTGAATTTAATTGGGATAGGACATATTAGCTCATAATTTATTAATACTAATATTGGTCTATATACAGCTCTGGAAATGAATATAAGCCCACTCCAGCTTCTTCTTAAATCAGCATCTCCACATGTACAGCAGGTTCTTAGTGAGGAACCGAAGGTTGGGTTCTAGCTTTACTGATAGATACAGTGAGCGTCTGGTTCATAAGAACAAGGTCCAGCAGCAAACACACAGGACAACACAGCTACAGGCTGGCAGAGGGCCAAACCCACTCTCTACTGACCGTGATGAGCGCCACCTCATTCCAATGTCCCTTAACCACCGTAAGATGACCTCAGGTGACCTACAGAGAGACTGGCGAGCGGTCGCTGGGGTGAAACGCACAGCGAGCATGGTTCTAAAAACAGGCTTCTGGAGGTCATTAGTGATTTTCTAAATAAACAGATCTAATACAATATCTGATCTGGAGTTTGGGAGACATGCTTCCAGTAGTGTAGAGAATCAAACAGAACTGAGGAATTCTGGTCCAACACAAACCAAGAATCTGTACCACTAGAGGAGCTGATCATTTTCAGGTGGTCTCTTAGATTTTTTTCAGAGCTGTAGATATACATCATCTCTGTCCAAAGAAAAACAAGTATCTCCATAATATTAACTTTACAGGAGAGGCCAAAATCTGAGCACCAGACTCTTTTATATCTCCGCACCAAACCCTGTCCTCGTTTTTCTCACCACAGTCAAACACTTGAATATTTTAGGGACGATAGATGAGTATACAAATTGTATATGTTCTCTCAAGCCCAGGACCCAAATGCATGTTCAAATACAGCTTTCCCCGTGAATGCTTTCGGCTTCCATAGTCAGACTGTTGGCCAACTGTTCTCTATACAGAGCCAGTACTGAGCAAACAGGGGCATACAAAGTGTTCAGTGTCATAAATACACTCTGTCCTTTTATTCCATTTATAATTTTTTTCTATGTGTCTGATCCACACACACTACCACACCACCATGATCCACCACCCACATAATACCTGCTCTGTGGTGGTCCTGTGGGGGTCCTGACCATCGAAGAACAGGGTAATAGAGTATACAGTAACTGTAGAACTACAGAGTGCTCCTATATGGTCAGTGGAGCTGATGGATAAAGAGTGTAGATACATTGAGGTGGTCATAATATTATGCCTGATTGGTGTAAATCTTATTTCATATACTGTACCCCATTAATTCAAGGTAAAGAAGCTTTGACCTTCTCCACACTGTTTCCAGTGACAGTATGGTAGTTACATTTTAATTATTGGTGCCAAAGTGAAAGTGAACCACCAGATTTTCCCCAGTCTGACCCTCCACTCAAAGCATCCACCCACAATGTTGCTGACCCTGAGACTGTATCCCGTTCATTCAAATAGTTTAGGATGGGGAAGTGATCAGAGTTCAGAACACACCAAGCAGTTAGCAAGGCATTCAACTCAGTTATGACCTACCTGTGGGGCTAGTGTCTGTGGCTGTGGCAGTGGATGGGGTTTCCATGGTGATTGCTGTAGTAATAGATTGTGCATTAATAATTAGAGCAAACAGAAACTGATCAATCTTACATAACACCAGAGTTACAGTATGTCCAGCTACGCTCATGCTATGAATTAGATTACCACTCAGGTAGAGCCATTCTAAACACAGAACCCAGGCAATCCGGCACAACTGGTAGTTTGACTGAGTTATTGATGCACCACTGCTGCAGCTAAGCAGTTGCGTAACGACCAAGTGAAATTTGGAAATTTGGGCAGCTGTGGTCTGGAGGTTAGGGAACCAGCCTTGTGACCGGAGGGTTGCCGGTTCGATTCCCTGAACTGACAGTAACAACTGAGGTGCCCTTGAGCAAGGCACCTAACCCCTAACTGCTCCCCGGGCGCCGTGGATAGGGCTGGCCACCGCTCCGGGTAAGTGTGCTCACTGCCCCCTAGTGTGTGTTCACTAGTGAGTGTGTATGTGGGTGTTTCACTTCACGGATGGGGTAAATGCGGAAGAAAAATTCCTCTGTGTGGCACAAATGATATCTTAAATTGACCAGAACAGCCATGACAAGATATGGGGACACTTTAGATGCAGTATCCAAAACGGAGTACGAGGTGGAGATTAGCAGTACTGATGGACTCTACCCGTATAACACATTCTGTGCTTCTCCAGAGATCAGAACATAGCATTGCTGTGTGAGATTTATACATATATACATATATAAAGCTGAAGTTTATAGAGCTCAATATCCATCAGCCTAGTTTACATTTTTTTGGCTCCACCTTAAATAGTGCTGCACTTGCAATCAGGAGCCTTAGAACATAGAACGACAGTCAAGAAGCTGACGCAAGGAACATGCATTTGAGCTCTAGTTGTAGATCAGTTTAAGATGGATGATCTTAGCAAGGCATTCAGATGCAGTTAGAATAGGAGCGTTACGTACCTGTGATGGCAGGGTCAGTAGATGTGGCGTTGGTTGGGTTGTCTATGGCGACTGCTGTAGTAATAGATTAGTAATGCATTAATAATTAGAGCCAAGGGAAACCGGTTACACCAAAGACATGTCCAGGTAATCACTCAGGTAGATCCATTCAGAGGAAACTTTTTTTTTTTCTTTCGAGCTGTTATATTAAAGCTTTGGGTTCCTAGCATTCCATATCATCCTTAAGAAGACCCCATCAGCAGCAACATCGACTGGGCTGTAATACCGTTGGTCTCACCACCACTGCTGCACCCACAACCCCACAGATGTATGGATACCACGTGAAACTGACCAGAACGACCATGAAAACCATGACAAGACATGGAGACCCTTCAGATGCAGTCTCCAGAGAATGGGACAAGGTGAAGGTTAGCAGGTCTGATAGACCCCTATATCTGGATCTGTATAAGACAGATACAGAAATCTGTATGGAGGTTTCTCCCGAGTTCAGAACATTCCACTGTGTGAGATTCACAGACACTAGTAAAAGTGATTACTGGCAAACGCTGACGAAGATTTTCTACAATATTGTCACACATACAGCATAGAAGTTTATAGATTTAATTTAAATATAAATTTTCTGCTCCACCTTAAATAGTGCTGCAGTTACAGGCAGGAGCCTTACAACGTAGAACGGCAAACAAGACGCTGACGTAGGAAACAGGCATCTGAGCACCTGTTAGGATTTGGGCATTCAGATGCAGTTAGAATAAGAACATGATGTAAACGTGGTGCCAGGGTCTGCAGCTATGGCAGCGGTTGGGTTGTCTATGGCGACTGCTGTAATAATAGATTGTGCATTAATAATATTAGAGCGAATGGAAACTGATCACTCTTCAGATAACACCGAAGCTATTTCCAGATAAAGCATGCTGTGAACTTGTTTATCACTGTAGTACATCCAATCTGAAGAACGTACACACAATCTCAGGACACGCATGTTGGAATATGAACATGACGTACCTGTGGTGGCAGGGTCTGGATACGTGGCAGTGGTTGGGATTTCTGTGGCGATAATAAAAGGCAGTAATAAAAGATTTGAATTAATTATTACCAAATAACAATAAGTTATGTCCAGTTAAAGCATGCTGTGAACTGGTCTATCCATTCAGAAGACCCAGGTGACCTGGCAGAGAAGAAGCTGGGGCAAGAGACATGCATTTGAGCCCCTTGTTCAGAGACACATTGGTAAGCCATTAGGAAGGCATTGCATAACTGTGGTGGTGGTCTCTGCAGTTGTGCTTTCTGTAATAATAATGATTTTGCATTAGCCACTGAACCAACACGTGATCTGTTGTATTGAAAACGACTGCAGTTATAGTGTCGCTGTCATACAATAATTTGGTAACTCTGTGTGGTTTTGTCACTTTGTATTTTCTGGCATAGTTCAGAAAGCCCTTTTACTCTGTACCCTGTGAGAAAACGTGATGATGAAAAGACTGACAGTGATGTTTTTTTTTAAATGGCTCGGAAAAAAGAAACCTCCCAAACCTGTATTCTACAAATCCGAAAGGAAAGACTCTCCCCTCAAGCTCTATGCTTAGATAGGTGGCCACATAGAACGATATCATTTCAGGCAACCTTGAAAAGCTTTCTGCTGTATTTGTATTTATCTGTGTTTATTAGGACTGGTTTAGGCTAGTGCCGGGCTGAGGTACTTCACTAGGCCATTTTGTGGAAGGCACTTCGAGAAGATTGTATACGAAGATATAAAAATACAGTATATAGAAAAAAAACTATGTACCGTATTGTACTGTAGACTCCAACTGGCCAAGCCAGACCAAAATAAAACCCTTCTGTTTCTAGAACGGACTAAATAAAACCATCAGGTGCTGAGTTCTGGAGTGAGATCTGAACTGGTCGGTCTGGCTCAGCGGTTAACACCACTACCCACCAAAGATCACCCCATGTCTGAGATGGAGGGTTCAAATCCCAGTCTAGGTAGCAAATGCTGAGCCATACCAATAAGAGTCCTTGGGCAAGACTCCTAACACTGCTCTGGCCTACTTGTAAAACGAATGACCTTGTGACCTCTGGATAAGAGCATCAGCTAAAGGTCTACATGTAAGAGAAATAGCTCCCAGCTTTATTTGCAGGTGTGTGCTGAATGTATTACTTGGGCAAATTGATTTCAACTGCACCAACAACGTACAAGTCCTCCACGTTTACACAGTGTTCAGTGGGTGATGTGAGACCCCTCTTGCTAAACTATAGAAGTCATTTTACTTGCCTACAAGGAATTTTAGTGGGGGTAAACTATTGCAACTGTAGTAATATAAATCTAAATTAATACATTTACATTTACATTTACGGTATTTAGCTGACGCTCTTATCCAGAGCGACTTACAAGGTTAATCGTATTATAGGTAGGCCAATGTAGTGTTAAGAGTCTTGCCCACGGACTCTTATTGGTGTAGCACAGCGTGTGACTCTGCCTGGGATAATAAATTATGCATGCTTGTTTTGCACTGAATGGGTTTTATAGTACAGAAGAGGCCGAGGCACCTGTACCACGGTCTCAAAAAAAAACAAAAAAAAAACTCCCAAACCTGCATTCCACAAATCTGATAAGGAAACACTGTCCCCTTGTGTTCTATGCTTAGAATGTATTGGTGACAACATAGACCAATATCATTTCAGGCAAAGCCTTTCTGCTGTATTTGTATTTATTTGTGTTTATGTGTGTTTATTAGGACTGGTTTGGGCTCGTGCCAGGCTGAGCTATCCCAACAGGCCCTGGAAGGCACTTGAATATGAAGACGTGAAAATTCAGTATATAGAAAAAAAACCATGTACCGTAATGTACTGTACTGTGCTGTAGCGACTCCAACTGGCCAAACCAAACATCAAAATAACTAACTGATCGAACTGACCGGACTAAAGAGAAATAGCTCCCGTCTTTATTCTCAGGTGTGCGCTGAAATGTATTACTTGGGCAGATTGGCAGGTAGCAAGGCACTCTGATGTGGTTAGAATATCCCACTTAGACTTTTTGCAACAGCTTGTATTCGTGAGTCAGTAAGTCCTCTATAGCAGTTAGTCCACAATGCGGCAGCTCGGCTTCTTACTGGCACAGAAAAAAGAGACCCCGTTACTCCTCTCTTGGCATCATTACACAGGCTTCCTGTACACTAGAGGACCTAATTTCAAATTTTGCTGTTTGATTGTAACTCTTTAGACGGAGTGGCTCCATCCTGTATAGGGGACTTGCTTCAGCTCTGTCCTGCCCCTAGGTCTTTGCGGTCATCAGATCAGCTGCTACTGACTGTGCCACGGTCTTGGCTGAGACGACAAGGTGACCATGCATTTGCTGTTGCTGCACCGAGACTACGGAGGAGTCAACCCCTAGACGTGAGGTCTGCACCTTCGGTTGGAGTCTAGGCTAAAGACCTATAGCACTTTGGGTTACAATGAGCTTCATTATAAATGTTTACTGTTTACTATGACGCACCTGTGGTGGGAGGGTCTGGCGATGTGGTGGTGGTTGGGGCTTCTGTGGTGACTGCTGTAATAATAGATCGTGCATTAATAATCAGAGCTAACAGAAACTGATTGCTGTTTTCATAACAGAGATATTTCCGGCTATAGCACGCTGTAGACTTGTCTATCCATTTCGGAGAACCATTTTCTACCTGACACAGGTGATCTGGCACGCTTCACTGGACACTGCTTGTGTTGCACTGATTAGGTTTCAGGCAGGATACATGTATTTGAGCCCCTGTATGTTCTGTATTTGAATTATTAGTATTTTTTAGTATTTGTCTGTATTTATTAGGAGTGTTTTTGGCTAGTGCGGGGTTTGGGTAAGCTTACATGTTTACCCAGTGTTCAGTGGGTGATGTAAGACACCTCTTGCCTTTCTCTAGAATGGAACAGACTATTATCATTGTACTTGCATACGAGGAATTTTAGCATGCCGCTCTCCAAGTAGAAACAATAAACAATGAAAAGAGCAGTAATATGCGATATACAGTAGATATCTACATATAGACAGTGAGAATGTGAGTAAACTACAGGAAGAGTTGTGATATAAATCTACAGAAATTAGTTATGAATGAGTAACTGTATAACTGTGACTATGCATGGATGTGCAAAAATGCAGAATGCACATAATGACAGACAGTATATGTGGGTGGTATTACTGCATATACATGTGCATAAATGTAGAGTCTTGTGTAGTGTGATCAAGATTTAGGCCACCTATATTTCTAGGTAACAAACTAGGGTTATTACCAATATCTCTATGCATGCTTTAGAACCCATGTCTTTAAAACAGCCTGTTATATAGAAATATGACTCCTAATCTCTCACTCAAGTTTTAGGATTGTAAACTGAGTTCTCACTGACTGGATTTAGTCCTGGGTTATAAATTACATGCTGCTCCTAGCCTTGGTCATTGCAAACAATTGACCCTTGGGGGTTTGTACATGTCGTTGGTGTAGCTCAGCAGACAACACCAAATGTGGGAGACTGGGTTTTGAATCCCATGCTGTGCTACACCAATAAGAGTCTGTGGGCAAGACTCCTAACATGATATTGGCCTTCCTGTACTATGATTAACCTTGTAAGTTGCTAAATGCCAAAAATGTTCATGCTGGTGTTATTATTTCTGGGTTATCAACATTCATATTTTCCTACGCTTATATGTCTATTCCAAATTATTCCCTGTGTTGGTATTCGTTATCATGATAAATGAAGTTATCCTATGCTTTCCTAAGCATATTTACATTTATGGCGTTTAGCTGACACTTTTATCCAGAGCAACTTACAAGGTTAGTCATATTACAGGTAGGCCAATGTAGTGTTAGGAGTCTTGCCCACAGACTCTTATCTTACCCACACATCTGTGAAAGTTTGAGCTTTCTGTGGGGATTTCTAATAACAATGATTTCCTATTGGTTTTTAATAGCATTGTGTACAAACGAATGAGCTCTTCTATTATAAACCACACCTCGGACTTTCCTCTCAACATGCTTGACCCGCTTCCCTTTTGCCTCAGTATATTTGGTCATGTCATATCTTTCGGTTGCTTTTCGTGCTACAGCTATGACACACTTTCCCACCCTCAGACGTTAACTGTCTAAACTCATCTGGCTGACGGGTTATTACGGATGGCAGCTCCTTAATTAAGGGTGAACTCCAGAAAGACCAGGCAGTTGCTTGTTCAACCATGTCATTTCACTGCTGAATTCCTTCCACTAACCTTGTCGCTTGCCTAGAATTTAAAAGAAATGGATCGCCCTGTTCCACTACTCAGAACACATGAGAGGATTTCCAAACCTTGGCTTTTCAAACAGCCCAGTCCCTTACTGTCCTCAGTAGACTTATTTCTGGTGTCCCATTCCAACAGCAGACATGGCTGCCTTTGGACACTTTAACCAAATACAGATTCTGGGTTTTGTTCCTGGTATTGTCCTGCAAAGGGCTAGTTGGCACTGTGGCATATTGGTACTTTCTCTCAGAGGATAAGGAAGTGTTGTAGTTAAGTTCCTCTGGACAGAGACAAATCTCGTAACTGTAAATATAAATCTTAACAAATTAACAAAGATAAACCACACATGGGAAAGATGGACATACTATAAAGTAAACCACGAGTCAAAAGTTTAGACACACCCAGTTAAATAGATGGTGTTGGGGATTTTAAAGACTCCACAGTCGTACACTGAACAGCTCCACCTGAGGAGAGTCTGAACAAGTCCATATCCCGATACACCACATCTACTCCTGATGTACACAGTATGATACTCCTCCATATCTCCACCTCTAATATATATTTAGTGGTGTAAAAACTTTGATCTCTTTTTCTGCACAGTGTAAAAGCTCTAGTTCTCCTTTCAGTCTAGTGAAAATTCATGATGGACCGACCAATAGAATCGCTCCAAACCTGCTTAGTAATAAACCTTGTTCTATCAGCTCCACTGCAGGGTAAGGAAGCTGGTTCATCCTCCTGTACAGCTCCACTCTGGAGGGTTTTAAAGTGGACTGTATAATTCCATGAGGGCCATATTCATAGTTTGAGGCCTTCACTTTTATTCAACAGTAAAGCATTAAGATGAGAATGAGAAATCTAAATATTAGTATTAATATTATCAACATTATTATTAATATGAATAACAATAATAATAATGATAAAACAATGCAATTACCTTGCCCTCTTGTAAATCCACCTATGAAGGGTTATAAAAACAGGAACATGTATATAACATGTGTTTTTATATATACAGGAACACATACATCCGTATATATATATATATATATATATATATATATATATATATATATATATATATATATATATATATATATACCAGGAGTATAACTTCCAATTTACTGAGCCAGCTATGAAGAAAGGGATTAGGAGTATACCAGGAGTATAACTTCCAATTTACTGAGCCAGCTATGAAGAAGGGGATTTAAAGAACGTACCTATCATTATTAGGACTGCCATGATCTTCCACGACCCCCCAGGCTTCATATCTGAATTCCTCATTGTCACATAGACTTAAAATGCCACCCAGATAAGAAAATACTCAAATCTGTAAACAACAAAAACAAATCAAAACAAGAATGAAACAGATGAACTTCAGCTTCAGACCCTGTACCATCATGCCCTGCCATCCTCTAAGCTGTAGTACACAAACCTCAGACAGCATGACACTGCTCTGCGTTCCTGAGATGAGCTCAGACTGAATCACTTCACCAGTCACCCAGTTTAAATCTGCTCAACTTGCCAAACCTGCTTTTCACAGATCTAATAAGGAAACAAACTCACCTTGTGCTCCGCGCTCAGAACATAATGGCGACAAGATTGAATCATCAATTCCAATACTCTTTCACGTGGAACGCTCTATGTTCAGGTTTATTCTGGACTTTGTGTATTAATCTGTATTGATGTTTTTGGTAGGTTTTGTTGGGGCAGTTCTGTTTATATGAAGATATGAAAATCCAGTATCTGAAAAACTATGGAAATTTGATCTGATTATAGTGATTATACAAACATGATGTACATTCAAGTTAGTGTGGGCAATATAACAGTGTTTTATGATTATTGTGATAAGTTATGTCACCATATGCATTTCTGAGTATATTTTAGATATTGTCAGCACTGACTAATTATTAAATATGAGTAGAATTAGGAATGTTTAGGAGGGTGTGGCGCAGTGGATTTAGTAAAACAACAAATAACAAATGTGAATTGAATTTGAAAAATGTAAATAAATTAAAACTAAATAAAATAAAACAAAATATTATTAAAATGCATATGTATAATTTTATTATTATTATTATTATTATTATTATTATTAGGTGATATGTGGCACTACAGGTGTTCCAAATTATTATCTTCAAAAATTATTTAATATTGTGATACATGCTGTGTTATTGGCCACTACATTGTTAAAATATCTTTAAGTATTGTGATATAACCATTTTTGCTACATCACCCAGCCCTGATTCAAGTTCTTTTTTAATTGTATTTTTTAAATTTTTTGACAGAACCAAGAACAGAAGTAACCATAATCCTAAACAAGTACCTAGGCATTATACACATATAAATTCATGCATAGGTAAGTACACTACACATATCCATACATACCGTATACATATCTGAATATGTGTAGTATGTACCCATACATGCATGGCCAACATTTGAGACTTACTCCGGGGTGGCAAGACATATGAGACCACTGTATAACTGGGTCTACATCAGGTCTACCTCGAAATACAATAGCCTATATGCAGCTTATGGTATTGTATTATTCCAATTGGTATTGCATTCATGTTATTATATTCCAACAGTCGGCCCCTTTTTGATGAGTGCATGGATAACATAGTTTTAAAAGAATACAATAAAGTATACAATAAAAAATTGTAGCTAAATTATTAAAAATGAAACTACATAATTTGCACATGTAGAATTTATGACATGTTTACAGTAAAAACCTCTATTTCTCATACATACAGCTCTGGAAAAATCTAAGTAACCACCTGAAAATGATCAGCTCCTCTAGGTGTACAGGTTCTGGGTTTGTGTTGGACCAGAATTCCTCAGTGCTGTTTGATTCTCTACACTACTGGAACCATGTCTCCCGAACTCCAGATCAGATATTGTATTAGATCTGTTTATTTAGAAAATCACTAATGACCTCCAGAAGCTTGTGTTTGAAACCATGCTCGCTGTGCGTCTCACCCGAGCCACCGCTCGCCAGTCACTCTGTAGGTCACTCGAGGTCATCTTACGGTGGTTACAGGACACTGGAATGAGGTGGCGCTCATCACGGTCAGTAGAGAGTGGGTTTGGCCCTCTGCCAGTCTGTAGCTGTGTTGTCCTGTGTGTTTGCTGCTGGACCTTGTTCTTATGAACCAGACGCTCTCTGTATCTGCCAGTAAAGCTAGAACCCAACCTTCGGTTCCTCACTAAGAACCTGCTGTAGATGTGGAGATGCTGATTTAGGAAGGAACTGGAGTGCTCTCCTATTCATTTCAAGGGGCTGTATATGCTTTGATATGCTTTGTTCATTTGCATCCCAGTTGCATTCCTTTAACCAGAAGTGACTGATGATCATGGTCTTGAAAAAAGCAGAATATCTTCTTCTCAAGCTTCCTATCTTCTTGTACCGGTTGGGATAGTCCTGACTTACAAACAAGCTTATCAGACATGAGACGTCAGAAGTGAAAAGTTCACAAACCAGCCAAGAAATATTGCGAAAGTCAGGTGCTGCTGCTGCGGCGTCGAGCAGATAAAGGACTCTCCTATAAACCGACACGGTTCGACACCTTCATTATTCAGCATGATCAGTTTCAGTTAAAGGCGCCTGGCTTTTATGTATGTAAGCACTAAAGCCTGTAACCATCGAGGTTAAGAAGTAGGTGTAGGTTTGGGGTTAAGTTTAGAAGTATGTGCTGATTTAGCGTGTGTTTTTGGGTTAGGCTTTGGAGTGGGTTCAGATACAGTGTAAGTGAAGTCAAGGTTACTGTAAGGTGTAGGTGCAGGTTTAGGGCTGAAGTTAACGTTAGAGACAGGTTTAGGAGTAGTTAAGGTTAGTGTAAGGTTTATGCGTAGGTGTAAGTTTAGGTTTGAAGTTAGGGTTACTATAAGGCTTATAAGTAGGTGTAGGTTTAGAATGAATTTTATGGTAGTGTAAGGTTCATAAGTAGGTGTAGGTTAAGGATTGAATTTTAGGTTAGTGTAAGGCTTATAAGTAGGTGTAGGTTAAGGTTGAATTTCAGGTTAGTGTAAGATTCATAAGTAGGTGTAAATTTAGGTTTGAAGTTATGGTTACTATAAGGCTTATAAGTAGGTGTAGTTTTAGGTTTGAATTTTAGGTTAGTGTAAGGTTCATAAGTAGGTGTAGGTTTAGGGTTGAATTTTAGATTAGTGTAAGGTTCATAAGTAGGTTTAGGGTTGAAGTTAAGGTTAGTGTAAGGTTCATAAGTAGGTGTAGGTTTAGGATGGAATTTTAGGTTAGTGTAAGGTTTATAAGTAGGTTTAGGTTTAGGATTGAATTTTAGGTTAGTGTAAGATTTATAAGTAGGTTTAGGTTTGAAGTTAAGGTTAGTGTAAGGTTTATAAGTAGGAGTAGGCTTAGGGTTGAATTTTAGGGTTAGTGTAAGGGTTATAAGTAGGTTTAGGTTTAGGATTAAATTTTAGGTTAGTGTAAGGTTCATAAGTAGGTGTAGGTTTAGGTTTGAATGTTAGGTTAGGGTAAGATTTATAAGTAGGTTTAGGATGGATTTAAGGTTAGTGTAAGATTTATAAGTAGATTTAGGTTTGAAGTTAAGGTTAATGTAAGGTTTATAAGTAGGTTTAGGATTAAGTTTTAGATTAGTGTAAGGTTCATAAGTAGGTGTAGTTTTAGCTTTGAATTTTAGGTTAGTGGAATGTTCATAAGTAGGTGTAGGTTAAGGCTTGAATTTTAGGTTAGTGTAAGGTTTATAAGTAGGTTTAGGTTTAGGGTTGAATCTTAGATTAGTGTAAGGTTCATAGATAGGTTTAGGTTTAGGGTTGAAGTTAAGGTTAGTGTAAGGTTTATAAGTAGGTGTTGGTTTAGGTTTGAATTTTAGGTTAGTGTAAGGTTCATAAGTAGGTGTAGGTTTAGGTTTGAATTTTAGGGTAGTGTAAGGTTCATAAGTAGGTGTAGGTTTAGGTTTGAATTTTAAGTTAGTGTAAGGTTCATAAGTAGGTGTAGGTTTAGGTTTGAATTTTAGGTTAGTGTAAGGTTCATAAGTAGGTGTAGGTTTAGGTTTGAATTTTAGGGTAGTGTAAGGTTCATAAGTAGGTGTAGGTTTAGGTTTGAATTTTAGGTTTGTGTAAGGTTCATAAGTAGGTGTAGGTTTAGGTGTGAATTTTAGGTTAGTGTAAGGTTCATAAATAGGTGTAGGTTTAGGTTTGAATTTTAGGTTAGTGTAAGGTTTATAAGTAGGTGTAGGTTTAGGTTTGAATTTTAGGTTAGTGTAAGGTTCATAAGTAGGTGTAGGTTTAGGTTTGAATTTTAGGTTAGTGTAAGGTTCATAAGTAGGTGTAGGTTTAGGTTTGAATTTTAGGTTAGTGTAAGGTTCATAAGTAGGTGTAGGTTTAGGTTTGAATTTTAGGTTAGTGTAAGGTTTATAAGTAGGTGTAGGTTTAGGTTTGAATTTTAGGTTAGTGTAAGATTCATAAGTAGGTGTAGGTTTAGGATGGAATTTTAGATTAGTGTAAGGTTCATAAGTAGGTGTAGGTTTAGGTTTGAATTTTAGGTTAGTGTAAGGTTCATAAGTAGGTGTAGGTTTAGGTTTGAAATTTAGGTTAGTGTGGGGTTTATAAGTAGGTGTAGGTTTAGGGTTGAATTTTAGATTAGTGTAAGGTTCATAAGTAGGTTTAGGTTTAGGGTTGAAGTTAAGGTTAGTGTAAGGTTTATAAGTAGGTGTAGGTTTAGGGTTGAATTTTAGGTTAGTGTAAGGTTTATAAGTAGGTTTAGGTTTAGGGTTGAAGTTAAGGTTAGTGTAAGATTTATAAGTAGCTGTAGGTTTAGGTTTTAATTTTAGGTTAGTGTGAGATTCATAAGTAGGTTTAGGTTTAGGATGGAATTTTAGGTTAGTGTAAGGTTTATAAGTAGGTTTAGGGTTGAATTTTGGGTTAGTGTAAGGTTTATAAGTAGGTTTAGGTTTAGGGTTGAATTTTAGGTTAGTGTGAGGTTTTTAAGTAGGAGTAGGCTAAGGTTGAATTTTAGGGTTAGTGTAAGGTTTATAAGTAGGTGTAGGTTTACAGTTGAATTTTAGGTTAGTGTGAGGTTTAGAAGTAGGCGTAGGTTTAGGATTGAGATTCAGAATGGTCAAGTTGTTATGTGACCACCGAATTACAAAAGTAGCCCCCCAGGTTTGTGGCATATCCAGGATGAACAAACAAACAACTTTAGAATCGAGATTAGAATTAAGAGGACAGGCAACAATTTAAATTTAATTTTCCATGTAGGACCAATAAAGTACATAACCGTCACTGTGTAAATGTGTGAATATGCTAACATGTGCTAACATGAAGTAAAACATGGAAAGCTTTAATTGTCTGTTTAATCTAGAATCATCAAACACATTAATGCCAAGTGGAATTAGATTAGTACCAACAAATAACCCAGATTCTATAGGAACTGTAGTTAGCAGAAATTAGCATTATTCTTGAGGCATGATTTTTTATTTTTATTTATTTTTATTTATTTTATTTTTATCATGCTGTCCAAGTTTTGATGTTCATATTTCAAACTCTGGGTGTCCCTAGCCTCCTCAGGGCCTGGCTTTATCAGTTATGGTTCCCCACTGTGTTAAATACGGCCACAGTTTACTTACATATGATGCAGACCAGATTTATCTCTAAGTTCCACACAAAGCAGTTCATTACTGGAACTCTTTTCTATCCACCACGGCCTATTGTTATCAGTTCATGTCATCTGTTTCTGACTCGAATATCGTCATGGGTAAATGTTTGAATACCACTGTTCATATGATACACTCCACTTAGGGGAAAAATCTTAATCACGTCATTTTTCTCTGTAGTTTTTTTTGGCCACTTGTTTTTTGGGGTTTCCCATTGACCTGGTTAGAATTGAATTCGTCTTGGTCTTGACTCATAATTTCGCCCCTCTACAGAGAACACAGTTATGCACACTTACAAATTACTGATTGTTTGCTGAGTTGGATTTGGGCATTAAATGTGGCTTCTGAAACATTACGGCACATTTTATAGATGACTGTCACGCTGCCGGGTTTCCCCAACGCCTCTGAACTACCGGTTACAGATCAAACACCTTCTAGAGGAGAGTTGACCATGTGGTAAAAACCATACAAGGGTACATCCTCTTTGTACATTAAGGGGCTGCTGAAACGGTCTGTAAAAACCCTGTGGCCAGATACTGTCTTCAGACAGGACAGGACAGAGCTGTGAGCTCAACAGCAATCACATTAACATAAACTACTCCAACACCTTTAGCCTTCAGGCTCCTGATTCTACCCTTCGGTGGAAGAAAAAAACAGAAACGTCGGTACCGAGCGTTCTCTCCTGCTTTCCCTGCTCGTTATCTCTGGTTTCGTCTTCTCGTGTGTTTACTGATTTACTCTCTCTTGGATTCTCCTTTGGTTTTGTTCACTGATTTATCTGACTCTTTGGTTCTCGACCCCTGCCTGTCTCCCTGTTTGTGCCGCTTCCTCGCCCCTTGGTAACATTTGCCTGGTTTTTGCTTTTGACTCTATTTGTCAATCTTTTAAATTAAACCATTAGACTGTTAGCTCTGCACATGTTGAACTATGTTTGTTGATTCTGACAGTCTGCATATATATTATGGCCAAGCCAAACAGAAAATATTTTATATGAACTTCTATATATATACAGTAACATATATATATATATAGATGTATATATATATAGAGGGGGCAATACACGGTATTAAGAACTGGGGTATGTGAACTTTTGATCAGGGTCATTTGAGTGTTTTTGGTTGTCATTATGATTTAAAAAGCGAAAACACAGTCGTTTGACAATAAATGGCTTCACCCAACCACTAACCATCAGTGGAAAAAAAGTTTTTGTGTTATCATTCATATTCTCTGAAAAAAGGGCAGGAAGACAAAAATTCTGCCGGGGTATGTAAACTATAGAGCACAACTATATATATATATGTATAATGTGTGTGTATATCATTGTTGTCCAGTGAAAAACATGTATCTCTATTTTTGTCTATTTTGAAAACAGAAGCTGCTATTTACAGTGTTTGAGAATTGCATGATGAATGGATCAACATACTGGTCCATAACATATATATATATATATATATATATATATATGTGTGTGTATGTACAGTATATATAATATATAGTATTATATAGGTTTATCTGTTTATTGTAATAGAAACCCACTGCTAGTAGTGTGTGAGTGTGTGTGTATATGTGGGTGAAGATGGAGATTCCTCTGTGTACGAACACACACTGGGAATGATTGGCCTCACCTGACTTGAAATGGGTGATAATGGTGGAGCAGTGGACATAACATCAATATGCCGTTTGCGATTGCATACAGTGTTTAACAGAAGCTAGGCTCAGCTAGCGCCTGCCAAAAACCCATCACCTCACCTTGAAAATACATACTGCACCAACCCAGCAGGAACCAATGACCAGTGACTTTTCACCTCTATTGTTAGAACGGCTCAAGACACACGGTTGAAGTGCACACCCCATCAAGAGATAATCTGGACTACAGGAAATTATGAAAATAACACAACTGGATAAATATGGCTCTAAACTCTCTACTGAGAGATTGATTGGCCTCTCTTGACTTTAGATGGTTGACGTACTTCCCTAATTAACATAATGGCTGCTCAAGGTTCAGTGTAATTATAGCCTGTATCCTTCCACTGTTGCACTGTATTCATTATGTGTCATGCGAATCAAGTGCTGACAGCCTGTCTACTTATCACTGTCTTTTGACATCTTGTTGGTTTTCTTTCTAATCTTCGTAAATAATCTCCTTATCTACGTCTTGGGTGCCGACTGCCGTTTCACTTTTTGCGTTAACTCGCATTTACAGCCAGCTTTTATCTGCTCCATTACATTACAGTGCATGGGTGCCCAAGGATGCCAGTGGGTGAAGTAACAATACCAAACTACAAAAAGGAATTTTCTATCCATCCTGGAAAGCTCAGGATGCCTTCCTTTTGGCATATACCACTGCCCATCTTTTCTTGTGGCTGACGTGGTGATTTACAAATTCTTTCCGCCTGGAAACTGACAGAAAAGATCAGAGCAGGATACATCTCCTGAGGGGGGACCTTCTTCGATGCTGTGGTGGCATCAGCCATCTGTTATGGAGTGGTCTGCTGGGGCAGCAGCATCTCCACTGCTGACAGGAAGAGAATGAACAGAGTCATCAAGTCCAGCTCTGTCCTGGGGTGTCCTCTTGATCCAGTGAAGGGGGTGAGGGACAGGAGAATGAGGACTAAGTTCAAACGCATGCTGAAGAACTTGTCCCACCCCATGTACCGCTCTCTGGAAGGACTGGGCAGCTCCTTCAGTGCCCGGCTGCTGCACCCGCGGTGTGTGTAGGATAGGTACCGCAGATCCTTCCGTCCGGCCGTCAGCCTGTATAACAGACGCTCCCATCAGTAGTCTATTTCTACACTAGTCTATTTCTACACTCGTCTATTCCTACACTAGTCTATTTCTACACTAGTCTATTTCTACACTAGTCTATTTCTACACTAGTCTATCTCTACACTAGTCTATTTCTACACTAGTCTATTTCTACACTAGTCTATTTCTACACTAGTCTACTTCTACACTAGTCTACTTCTACACTAGTCTATTCCTACACTAGTCTACCTCTACACTAGTCTATTTCTACACTAGTCTATTCCTACACTAGTCTACTTCTACACTAGTCTATTTCTACACTAGTCTATCTCTACACTAGTCTATTCTACACTAGTCTATTTCTACACTAGTCTATTTCTACACTAGTCTATTCCTACACTAGTCTATTTCTACACTAGTCTATTCCTACACTAGTCTATTTCTACACTAGTCTATTTCTACACTAGTCTATTTCTACACTAGTCTATTCCTACACTAGTCTATTCCTACACTAGTCTACTTCTACACTAGTCTATTTCTACACTAGTCTATTCCTACACTAGTCTACTTCTACACTAGTCTATTTCTACACTAGTCTATCTCTACACTAGTCTATTTCTACACTAGTCTACTTCTACACTAGTCTATTTCTACACTAGTCTGTTTCTACACTAGTCTACTTCTACACTAGTCTATTTCTACAGTAGTCTATTCTACACTAGTCTATATCTACACTAGTCTATTTCTACACTAGTCTATTTCTACAGTAGTCTATTCTACACTATTCTACTTCTACACTAGTCTATTTCTACACTACTCTATTCCTACACTAGTCTATTTCTGCACTAGTCTATCTCTACACTAGTCTATCTCTACACTAGTCTATTCTACACTAGTCTATCTCTACACTAGTCTATCTCTACACTAGTCTATTCTACACTAGTCTATCTCTACACTAGTCTATTTCTACACTAGTCTATTCCTACACTAGTCTATTTCTACACTAGTCTATTTCTACACTAGTCTATTCCTACACTAGTCTATTTCTACACTAGTCTATTCCTACACTAGTCTACCTCTACACTAGTCTATTTCTACACTAGTCTATTTCTACACTAATCTACTTCTACACTAGTCTATTTCTACACTAGTCGGTTTCTACACTAGTCTACTTCTACACTAGTCTATTTCTACAGTAGTCTATTCTACACTAGTCTATTCCTACACTAGTCTACCTCTACACTAGTCTATTTCTACAGTAGTCTGTTCTACACTATTCTACTTCTACACTAGTCTATTTCTACACTACTCTATTCCCACACTAGTCTATTCCTACACTAGTCTATTTCTGCACTAGTCTATTTCTACACTAGTCTGTTTCTACAGTAGTCTATTTTACACTAGTCTATTTCTACACTAGTCTATTTCTACAATAGTCCATTTCTACTATGACTATAACTATGTGCAATAAAAACTCAATATTCCATTTCTATTTCTACAATGTGCAATAAAACTCAGGAATCTATTTCTTTTTCTGCTATTTATATTTCTGTATTTTTTGTATATATAAGTATCTTATCTTATCTTATCTTAAATGGCCAAAGATGCTGTAGCCATTGCGACAGCTCAGCAGCCATCGGGAAAGCTTCTTGCTATTATGTACCCTGATCCAGCCTGGATACACAGGTAGTCGGATGCTAGCCTCCATGCATGCTCCGTGTTGGCTGACGGCAATGCTCTGGCCATAGGGCTCACTACCGGAGCCAAGTTAGATCCCAGCTTGCAGTTCATTTCACCCCTGGTCTCGAGCCTGTTCTCCCACCTGCTTCACTTCTGTCACCAGCAGCGTTTGTCTCTAATGATACCCCCATTCTGGAAAACGATAATGTCTCTTTGGCTGTCTTTGTCACTGCCCCTATCAGGGCTGAGGACCCAGCCCCACATCAGTTATCCATTGTGCCACCACCTCTCCACTGTTCTCCTGATAACAGCTGGTGACGCTACCTCAGACCTGTCCTCTAAAGCCTGCTTAGTCTTATCTCTTCACTCTCCTGTCTCTACAGTCCAGGTCCCTAAGCCATTAAAAGTCCCCAACCTAGCTCTGATACACTTGACTTGGTCTGTTTCATCTATCTATCTATCTATCTATCTATCTATCTATCTATCTATCTATCTATCTATCTATCTATCTATCTATCTATCTATCTATCTATCTATCTATCTATCTATCTACTGTGGCTGCATCTTAGCATTAATCTAGTATCCTACTCTTACTATTATGTGGTGCCTTTTTTTGCTAGTACAAAGCGTGCCTTGACATGACTGGGAAGTCCACAGTAGCATGGCAAGGCTAATCGTGATAGCTGTAGAAAAAGCCGCCACTCGCCAGTCCCTCTATAGGTCACTTGAGGTGATCTTACGGTGGTTAAGGGACATTGGAATGAGGCGGTGCTCATCATGGTCATTAGAGAGTGGGTTTGGCCCTCTGCCAGTCTGTAGCTGTGTTGTTCTGTGTGTTTGCTGCTTGCCCTTGTTCTTATAAACCAGACGCTCACTGTATCTGCCAGTACAGCTAGAACCCAACCTTCGGTTCCTCACTAAGAACCTGCTGTAGATGTGGAGATGCTGCTTTAAGAAGAAGCTGGAGTGGGCTCTTATTCATTTCCAGAGCGGTATATTTTTTTTGGTTCTGTTTAGTTTAGATCTCTCTGCATTGGGTTCAAGTAGCAAAACCTCAGTCTTGTTTGGATTAAGTTGAAGGAAATTGTTAGCCTTCCAGTTTTTGATTTTAGTAACACATTCTTCAAGTTTATTAGGGTTTAAAGCATTGTTTGGTATGGCCGATACATAGAGCTGCATGTCAAAACTGCAGATTATGTTACCAAGAAGCTGAATATAAAGAGAGAAAAGAAGTGACCCAAGCTCTGACCCTTGAGGGACACCGTATCCTACTAGTGTATCATTAGACTGTTTATTGTTGAAACTAGTAAATTAATAGCGGTCAGTCAGATACGATCTAAGGCAGGATAACACCTGTCCTTTAATGCCAACCCAGTTTTCTAGCCTATCAAGGAGGATCTTGTGGTCAACAGCATCAAAAGCAGCGCTGAGATCTAGAAGAACTACTGAGTTTTAAAGTAGGTGGGAGCAAAGTTGTTGCGAGACCACTTTTTCAAGGATCTTTGCTGTGAAAGACAGATTGGTAATCGGTCTGTAGTTGGCGATCTCATTGGGTTCTAGTTCAGGATTTTTAATTATGAATTTTACGACTGCAGGTTTTAAGGATTTCGGTACATGTCCAAGACTGAGGGACTAGTTAATTATAGAGAACAGAGGTTTAGCCACACAGCGGAGGATCTGTTTGAGTAGTTTCATCGGTATTGGGTCTAGGATGCATGTTGAGGACTTGGAAGAGCTATTTAGCTTCATTGATGCATCCTGGGTAATGGGGCTAAAGGATAGCAGCTCATCTTTTGGGCTGACAGCGCACAGGTCATACTGTGTCATTAGATTTAACGGCGTATTTTGGGTTTGTGTTCTAATATGTGGAATCTGCTTAAGTCATCACAACCATATGTGGGTTGAATACGATCTTCAAACTGTTTACTGTTACTAGTTAGTTTCGATATAGTGCCAAACAGGAGTTTAGGATTAGTTTGTTAGAAACCCTTCTGCTATTCCGATTTCCGTGACACACAGACACATTCTAAGGCCTTCACGATCATACAGTTTTGAGCCACACCTCAGTACTCCCAAGATTTCTACGCTTGTAAACCTTGACACAGCAGCAATTAAAATGTTAAGCCTCCCGTTAGTAAAAATAGCAGGTTGCTTTTAATTATGCTATGATGAACACTTTAGCTGAAGAATGCAGTTCTCGGTCGAGATGAACCTGCTATGTCAGAATATGATAGTTTCCCTATGTAAAGGCATCTCCAAGATGCTATTCATTCCTTTGTGAACCCTTATAGGCTAAAATTTCATTTCTCCTTGACTTTTTACAGTCAACTAAAGTGTTCTTGTATGGTTTAGTACATGGAAGAGCAACTTCAGGTCATTTAGAATACTTTTAATCTTGCTAATTTAGAAATAAAAACCAGTAAAACTACACTGTATCATCATTTTTACACCAATATGATGATAATTATTGCTGCATTTCAGTGTGTACATAATAACATTTAATATTTGCCAGTAATTAAGGTAGTTACTAATGAATAATTAATCAGAAATAGCAATTCTTTAATCAGGGACAAATAAATAAGACATTGTCATGCTTCCAGGTTTTTCCCAGAGGGCATTGCTTGATGACGTCACACCCACATGTCCCCAAGCGTCCAGTCAGCTCCGATCTAGGTCTCCGGAGTTCTGGCACCAGCTGACTCCAGTCATCACCAGTTGACTTTAAGCCCCATTCACACACACGCTCTTTGTGAAGTTTGGCCCTCTGTTTGCAATCCTGAGCGCTTCTATCCTGTTAGTCTACTCTGGTTTCGACTTTTGCTCTCTGACCTCCGACCTCTGCTTTATGCCTTTTTGACCTCAACCTATTTGTCTCCTGTCTTGTTGATCCTCGTTTGTCCTTCAACTACTCTCTCAGTCTCCTCTCTTTGCTTCGGTAGGCTCGCTGACTTTCTCGTCTGGTTCTGGCCTTTGGCTCGTTTCATGACTTCAGCTTTGCTCTCCTCCGCCATGTAATCGGCGTGTTGGTGCTTTGTTACACTGCTCGACAGTTTAATAAAACCTGTTTGACTTTTAGCTCTGTGCACGTTACTCTGAGTTCCTTGACCTTGACACCCATAAAATCTGTGACACGAACCTTATAGCGTGTAATTAAGTTTCTGGATGTTGGCCATATCAATGTTCAGACACTCTTACATCAAACAACTGAACTGTGCAGATTGGCCAGATTTGGCGGAAGCCTTCCCTGACACAATTCGGATGTGATCAGATCTCGACAACAAAAATAATAGTAACTATGTTCTTTAAAAATCTATTTAGTAAATGGCTTTGTTGACGAACCTGTGAATCATCAGTTTGGTATGGGGATAAGGAGTGCCAGGATGTTCTATCAGTTGGGTGACAGGTGTAAGTGTGGCTGAACCTAGCCTGTTTAAAAACCCTTTGTTAGTGTGGGCCATGGCACGACTCAGTCTAATGTGGTTTCTAGAGTGAATAGTATTTAGGCTGAGTTTGGACATCACCATTCCACTGTCACAGAGATGGATAAAACTGAGAGAGAGATGAGACAGTTGTTACCCTTCCTAGGAGTGGTCATTCAAGGAAAAGGACCCCATGGTGTAGAATATTCTGGGAGAACACAAAGAACGTCAGGATAACATCTGAGGATTTCCAAGCATCTCTTACATCTCATACTCAGTGATTATGATTCCACAATCAGCCAAACACTGAACAAGAATTTTATATACATATAAATATTTTTATATATATATATAAATATATATATAAAATATATATAAAAATATGTTATATATACATATATAACACACTTATATAATTTCACATTCCATATATATCACACTCAAAGGAAGCGCCATTAGCTTACCTGCAGTAAGTGGACACTTTGACCAGTAAGAGGACACTTTGACCAGTAAGAGGACACTTTGACCAGTAAGTGGACACTTCGACCAGTAAGAGGACACTTTGACCAGTAAGAGGACACTTTGACCAGTAAGTGGACACTTCGACCAGTAAGAGGACACTTTGACCAGTAAGAGGACACTTTGACCAGTAAGAGGACACTTTGACCAGTAAGTGGACACTTCGACCAGTAAGAGGACACTTTGACCAGTAAGAGGACACTTTGACCAATAAGTGGACACTTTGACCAGTAAGAGGACACTTTGACCAATAAGAGGACACTTTGACCAATAAGTGGACACTTTGACCAGTAAGAGGACACTTTGACCAGTAAGTGGACACTTTGACCAGTAAGAGGACACTTTGACCAATAAGTGGACACTTTGACCAGTAAGAGGACACTTTTGACTCAAATGACATTTGCACTCATGCATTTCCACAGTCAACACCAGTGAAATCGCAGAGTCATATCAGAGTCAACGATCCAGACAGACAGATGACAGCAGGTATGTGTACTTTGAGGAACTCCCTTCAGTAAAACATCTTTATCTCTTGTTGGTTTACCAGAAAGACATAGCGTCCTGGGACTTCCACATTACTTGAATTCCTGAGACGTGAAAAGAGAAAATTTGCTGTCTGGCCACAAAGACGTCTGTAAACTTTGTGTCATGTATCCAACCTAAACAGACTAAACCTTTAAATGGAGTTTAAAGTTTTACACTGCCGAAATAAAGTTTAGATCATTGGTTTGATCAGAGGTACTCTTCCAAAAGCTGACTCTTCAGGAATTCCCTGAAGGTAAGGAAGAGTGTGGTGCTGTCTTTTTGCCAAAGGCAATGAAATGTTTCTCTGCAGTACATAGTTATGTAACACAATGGTTTTGGAATTTTATAATTGTGTCTTTTAATGTCTTTCAAATTTGCTTTCTTACTGTTCTGAGTATAAAATCAGAAATCAAACTCAGCCTGTAGGGCTCCTATTGCTTGAGGGCATAATTCTCAACCTGGGATGACCAAAATTGTTAAGTCTTTAAACATTTTGTAGTGCTCTGCTACTGGCATGGAAGGTCAAGCTGGATCAGTAGAGAAGCTCCATCTGTAGTAACAGCATGTGGAAAAGCACTAGGCGTAATGGGAAAGAACTCAAGGAACTAGAAGAAGGAGGTGTGGGGTTGCGGTGCTGTTGGGAAGAAAGATGAAGGTTACCAGGATCAATAACTGATGATAAATTTGGACTGATATGATCAATATTTATTGAGCTACACATACAGAAGTCTGTCTCTCAGTATGGTGTCGGGCCGCCGTGTTGGCACCGTCTCGGCGTGGAGCTGTAGAGGTTCCTAATGGTGTCCTGTGATAATCCATCCCATGCAGCCTGAGGTTTTGCTCTGCATTCACAATAGAGTGTTATCACACAAACTAAACTGAAAACATTTCTAGTGCACTCAAAAAAAAAAAAAAGCAATAACTGGAAGAGTCTTTGTTGATTTATCCAAAGCATTCGACACAATGAATCACAATTTTCCTGCTACAGAAATGACAATATCATGCATTAGGAAATAGAATGGTGCAAGAGCTGTATATCATATAGGAAACTGTGGGTCTCATGGCAGAGCTCTTGCTTCAGTCTAAAGAATATAGAGGAATTATATGTGTGGAGTTCCTCAAGGGTCAATAATGGGGCCCCTATTGTTTTCTGTACTTGGCAGCTAATAATGTATTGTTTTGAATCTGATAAAGATGGCCATAAATTAATCTATTCCATAAATTCAGAATGTTAATCACTAAACTGAAGTAAAATTGTAAATTGGCCCTCAACATCAAAACCTCATTCATACTTGGTTTTTCAGCCTTAAAAATCTAAAAGAGGATTTGATACTCTTTCACAAATGTGTATGTGATATGTAAACTCCAAACAATGTCCACTGTCATTTTCTGGCATACTGATTGAGGACAAACTGCTGTAAAGAAAATATTTTTTTTAATTTAAAATGAAATAGCAAGAGTAATGCCCTGTAATGATAAACAGACCAACGTCAATGCAAGCAGAACTCAAAGACAGGCTGGATTTATTTTAAAGACAGGAGAGCAAAGCCAGAAACCAAACCAGAGCGAACATGCCTGAAAGGATATGTACAGAGACAAAATCCATAAGACTGGCAAAAGGCCAAAACATAAGAACCAGCTACCAAGTTATGGGGAGAACCAAGAAAGAGAAACCAAAGACAGGAGACAAAGAGATTGGCAATACCTTGTAAAGAGCCAGTGAAGACCAATAGGTATACATCAACATTGATTGGGGACATATGGGATATGTTAGAACTCGGGAGATGAGGAACATGAAGGTGGATTATAATTGGTGGATTGGGAACACATGGGTGTGATGTCATGTGGAGATGGCTCATGGGAAGTGTAGATCGGAGTGTCTGAGGTCGGGGGAGAATCCCTACCTCTCTTACTGTAACGTTGTTACGGCCGGTACTTTGAAGCAGCACTAGTAGATAAGGTGTTCTGTTAGAATTGCCAGTTCTAGTTGTGTTCCATTATGATCGATTGGGATTTGACGGTTCTCAAATCCAGTTTCTGCTCTTTTGCAATGTGCAGGTTTTTCCTAGTTGTGTCTCCTCTCGACAATAGATGCAGGAATTTCCCCCAATCGATTGTGACACGGTCATGTTTCTCAGGTATGTTTCCTCGAAACAATAGATGCAGGTAGCAGTGTTCCTCGTGCCTATTGGCATGCTTAAATTCCCCAGTCAAACTAAGATTTGAGTTGCTGGAAAAAGAAAGGAATGTGCAAAAATAAAAGTAAGTGTCAAAGTGAACTTTATTCGGAGGTGAGGATTGGTAAGGAACACAGTTGGAAAAAAAATCCCTAAAACACACAAGTACCAAATGCGCCAAAAAAAAAAAAAAAAAAATCTATATAACAGCAGAGCTGAAGAAAAAAGGAAGCAATAAGGGGTTGCTTATAATAGATATTATCTTAATAGATAATATATAGATATTATCTATCTATCTATCTATCTATCTATCTATCTATCTATCTATCTATCTATCTATCTATCTATCTATCTATCTATCTATCTATCTATCTATCTATCTATCTATCTATCTATCTATCTATCTATCTATCTATCTATCTATCTATCTATCTATCTATATCTATCTATCTATCTATCTATGTCTATCTATCTATCTATCTATGTCTATCTCTTTTTGTATCTATGATGCTCTATCTATCTATCTGTCTATCTATCTATCTGTTTATCTATCTATCTATCTATCTATCTATCTATCTATCTATCTATCTATCTATCTATCTATCTATCTATCTATCTATCTATCTATCTATCTATCTATCTATCTATCTATCTATCTATCTATCTATCTATCTATCTATCTATCTATCTATCTATCTATCTATCTATCTATCTATCTGTCTGTCTGTCTGTCTGTCTGTCTGTCTATTTATCTATCTATCTATCTATCTATCTATCTATCTATCTATCTATCTATCTATCTATCTATCTATCTATCTATCTATCTATCTATCTATCTATCTATCTGTCTGTCTGTCTGTCTATCTATCTATCTATCTTTGGCTTCGTTCTCTCCCACCCTCTGGCTGTTCGATCTCTTTTTGTATCTTGTAAGTGATGCTGCCTGCTCTGATTATTAAGAAAAAGCTCTTTGTCTCCCTCTGGTGGTTGCAGCTGATCTGCTAGACGGTCCAGCTCCAAGCAGCTGTTGTACAGTCTGACTGAACTGAGCTGTCAGCTGAATAAGCTCCCAACAGAATCATGTTAGACCTGAAGTGGGAGATACGCATGTCTGGTTTCAGAAATTAAAGATGTTTCATATCTAAAAGACAGTGTAAGGGAATAGCAGGGTGAGGTAGGGCCATATACAGCACTGTGTCTTTTCCACACCATAGTGGAACATCGGGGGCCATACTGCCCAGCATCCGGAACACAACATATGCTGGTTTAGCTGTTCCGGTCCCACTTAATATTAAGTTTCTTCAAAGTTGCACAAAGTATTGGCACTCTGCAGCATCCCGAGCGCTCTCTCTTCTTTATCTCCTTTGCTTACCTGGTTTCTCCTCTAAACTTGTTTGCTGGTTAGATTGCATTGTTTGGTTTCTGACTTTGTCCTTGCCCTTTGTTTTGTTCGCCCTGATCCTGTTGTTGAGTTTGACTGCCGATCTGCCTAACAAACCTGGCTTTGCTTTTAGATCAGCAATTGTGAAGTTGATTTTATTAATCGTTACAACTTCATATGCATATTTAATGTAAACATCAACCGTATACCATACCTTTCCTGTCGTGATGATGTCCACAGTTGTCGGTCTTTGTGTTGTAATAACTGTTGGGAGCCACGTCTACACTCTTCCTCCCTAATTGGGCTTGTTTGACAATGCAGTCACATTGGAAACTAACACCATTTCAGCTTCTTGGTAAGTGGCTTTAGTTAAACATTGAGCTGGAGATTTTTGCTGGACCTGGCAACCCTGATTTGCATGACTTTCTATGTTTTTGGTCGTTGTTGCTGATGGGGTTTCTAGATAGAACATTAAAAGTCGAAAGTCCCCGCACCACTACTGATATATACTTGTAGATCTGTTAGCTTGAGCATAATGCAGAGTGGGACTATCCACAACAGGTTAAAGCAGACTCTGAGCTAAAGCTGTTAAGTAACAAATGTCAAATGTACATACTCATGCTGCTGTCTGCAGCTATGGACCTGGTTGGGCTTACAGTAAAGGTACTGGTTGGGCAGTACAGTAAATAATCTACGGCCTCCTAACCCTGGTCAACATCACCAACATAAACCTGCAGAAATTAGACTGATCACCTCAGACACTATTCTGAGAAGACAAGGTCAGCTGAGACTAATCTGTATATCTGTATCTGAAATACAGCATCTGTCACCAGGTTTGTCTCCCAAACTTATTTTGTACAGACATACAAGTACATGTACACTGATCAGCCATAATATTAAATAGGGCTGCTCTCTAGAAGTCGACGAATCGCATCGTCAGTAGGCGACCCTTTAAGTCGACTGAGACCCTTCAAGTCGACTGACAACAGTGACCTTTTTTTCTGAAGACTAAAGCCAACAAAACACACAAGAACTTTAAGAATGTAAAAAGACATTTTAATAATTATTAAGGGGGAATAATAAAAAAAAAAAAAAAAAAAAAAAATATATATATATATATATATATATATATATATATATATATATATATATATATATATATATATATATATATATAAGTTCTAGCTGGACTGTGGCGCGTGCTTGCTAAAAAATAAATCCACGTGACACCGTGCGCTGGCGGTTCACCGCTGAAGGAAGCTAAGGCTGAGAAACACGGGGGGAACGATGTCTCAGAGAAAGTCTGGAGGAGCTTTAGAAGAAGAGAATCTGAACAAATTAAACCGAATTCTGCTCGTCGTTTAGTCAGACATCCAACACTGCTCCAAACGAGGGAGCTGGCTTTCGTTTTAGACATAACGGCTGTTTGTGGTGAAGGAGAAACGGACCCGAGACGTTTGTTTATTATAATTCCATAATTTTAGATCCTAAATTACAGATATTTGTTTGTTCGTTTACAGCTAAGATTATCTTTATTTAAGGATAAGTAAAGTCATTAATACGCCTGACGGAAACGGAAGATAATTATTTCAGCGCGGGTAATATAATTAAACGGTTTCAGGTTTACCATTCTTCTTTTCATCTAAAAAATAATTTAAATATGGACTGATCTAGTTTTATTTAGGAGTTCATTATTTATGAGAGATGAGAGACGAAGGGTCCTCCTACTGAAGAAGCTGTTAGAAGTGAAATTAAAAAGACTATAAGCTATAAGCGCTAATGTTTAGCATACATACGCGCTGCTGCCCGACGCTGTATCCTGTAAATAAATCAGGCTCCAGTTCAGATCGATCATCATAAGCCCCGCCTCTTTTAGTTCAGAAATATGTTCCTGTGACTCTGCTGACTTTCTAAATGAGGAGGGCATCAGATCTGAACCGTGTGCAAATTGATTTACTATATAATGTATATGCAGAAAAAACCACGAACGAATAGTCGAATTGTCGGCCAGGACGGGCGAATCCGATTTGACAGACAAAATTCTGAGTCAGGTACAGCCCTAATATTAAACCACCTCAATGTATCCACACTAACTGTTCATCTCACCAGCTCCACTGACCACTTAGGAGCATCAGCCTGCTTCAGCCAGAGAAAACGGCGGCTCTGAGGTAAATGTGGGTGTAGTGATTGTAGCGGGGTGTGTTTTTATCAGAATGAGCCTCAGAAAGTTAAATATACAGGTCTGAAGATTAATAAAAGATGAACTGGCTTTAGGGGATCAGTTGTAGAGTGAAATAGCCGAGAGGAGCTAACAGCTAGGCTAACCGTATTTCAGGTTAACTGAGCAGCGTTAGCAGTGGCTAGCTCTACACAGTGGATACAGTAATAACAGCTCTGAGGTAAATGTGGGTGTAGTGATTGTAGTGGGGTATGTTTTCATCAGAATGAGTCTCAGAAAGTTAAATATACAGGTCTGAAGATTAATAAAAGATGAACTCGCTTTAGAGGATCAGTTTTAGAGTGAATTATCCGAGGGGAGCTAACAGCTAGGCTAACCGTATTTCAGGTGAACTGAGCAGCGTTAGCAGTGGCTAGCTCTAAACAGTGGATACAGTAATAACAGCTCTGAGGTAAATGTGGGTGTAGTGATAGTAGCGGGGTATGTTTTCATCAGAATGAAACTCAGAAAGTTAAATATACAGGTCTGAATATTAATAAAAGATGAACTCGCTTTAGAGGATCAGCTTTAGAGTGAATTATCCGAGGGGAGCTAACAGCTAGGCTAAACGTTTTTTCAGGTGAACAGAGCAGCGTTAGCAGCAGCTAGCTCTACACAGTGGATACAGTAATAACGGCTCCGAGGTAAATGTGGATGTAGTGATTGTAGTGAGGTATGTTTTCATCAGAATGAGTCTCAGAAAGTTAAATATACAGGTCTGAAGACTAATAAAAGATGAACTCGCTTTAGAGGATCAGTTTTGGAGTGAAATAGCCGAGGGGAGCTAACAGCTAGGCTAATCGTATTTCAGGTGAACTGAGCAGCGTTAGCAGTGGCTAGCTCTAAACAGTGTATACAGTAATAACAGCACTGAGGTAAATGTGGGTGTAGTGATTGTAGCGGGGTATGTTTTCATCAGAATGAAACTCAGAAAGTTAAATATACAGGTCTGAATATTAATAAAACATGGACTCGCTTTAGAGGATCAGTTTTAGAGTGAATTAGCCGAGGGGAGCTAACAGCTAAGC
Source organism: Prochilodus magdalenae (assembly GCA_024036415.1). Lineage (NCBI taxonomy): Eukaryota > Metazoa > Chordata > Actinopteri > Characiformes > Prochilodontidae > Prochilodus > Prochilodus magdalenae. The sequence goes on from JAMWET010002490.1 coordinate 222,600, forward strand.
TAACCGTATCTTAGGTGAACTGAGCAGCGTTAGCAGCAGCTAGCTCCAAACAGTGGATACAGTAATAACAGCTCTGAGGTAAATGTGAGGTAACTGGTTGTGTGACTGTATTAGTATACTACACTGTAGGTCAGAACTTGTTAGTGTACCGTATACCACACACAGGGGGCGTATACAGTGTGAGGTACATACTGTAGTGTGCAGTGGGCAGTATAGTAGTGTACCATTTGTAATACAGTCATTGTTTTGGTGATGCTGGTGTAGGAACACTAGCTTGCAAGTGGGTCATTTTACATAAGATCAGATGTTTTTGAGATGTTCTGGGACTACATATTCGTTTTGTGGCTATCACCACAGCTGAGCAAAGCTGAACCATGAACTGGAGATGAAATGTTCTGAGAACAAACCCCTCTACAAAGCCCAGGGCTCTGTAGTTCCTTTTCCTCTTACTGAAACAGCAGGACTGAAGGCTGTTTCTCAGATCACAAAAGTTTATTGCTTCTCAAGGGTACAAAGATGCATTAATACTATTAATTTATTCACTGAAAACGGACAGAATTCACATTTATCTCATCTAATGGACGAGCTACTCTGTCAGCTAAATCTCCACAAAGCAGCAGTGTCATGACTGCATGACCACCCTAGTCCTAACCATGTATGAGCATTCTCTGTCCAGGGTCCCAGATGGTGGAATGAACTCCCGCAGGCTGAAGAGTCACCTCTGTTTAAAGCACTTAGGTAAGCGAACACTAGTAGATGCACTTATACTCACAATTACCTTTATTCTCTCTAGGTATCAGCTATGGGTTGGGTTGCCAGGTAGTGCACTTATGCTTATATATGTCTGCGTATTGTTCTTTCACTGCTGCCTTTGCTGTGGCCACCCAATCATGATGGTACGGACGCTTCTAATGATTGGGTCAGTTCTCAGGCTCGCTAACGATTTAAGAAACCACGTAAAATACTTTCACTAGTTCCACTAGTCAATTCTGACAAATTCTTTCTCATCCTCTTGTGTTCTATAATAGAAGAATGGCGTAAAACAACCCACCCCCACCCACCCACTTCTCCTTTGTTGTCTATTTCATTTATTTTGGTTGTTACGAAGTTTAGCATTTCGCTGAATCTGCTTACGGCTATTGTAAAGTTTTGCGCATATTGCATCCTCTGAATTTGCACCAATGTCCTAAAATACAGAACTGGCTATTACCAAGAAAGTCATAAGACAAAGTAAGAACTGACGTTGCTCATAAACATCCACCTTTACCACCAGAGAATTCATTGTATGTAATATTTTAGTTTTGACAACTGTATACCTTAAACGTTCACTAAGAAAAATCATCAGATCACAAACCTAAACCTAAACTCTCCCCACATGGCACTGCAGAAATAACATATTTGATTTCTTCTTCTTGTTGTAGAAGTGTATAGTATTCTCTCTTACTATGTTCATTAGTAAATAGTACAAAGTATGAAAGGTTACAGAAGATACATGGCAAAGTACCACTCATTACTTCATTATCTAAATATCTCGTGAGAATTCCTCCCACAGTGCAATATAATCAAATCGTCTGGGGGTCACCGAATCAACAAATCATGGACTCCCGATCTTCTGAATCTTTCTGACCTTCACCTTTACAGTGGATGAAATGCCTTTCTTCTTCAGTTCATTCAGAACCTGGAATGAAAAAATGAAAAATGTTGAAACATTTTTCGTAGCTCACCGCATATGCTTTGTAGATGCTAAGTGTCTATAGATCATCTATAGGGGACCATCAAAGTAACCTCTATAAATGAATAGGGAACTGCATCACAATAAGATGCTGCAATGGAGGTTAGGGAACCAGCCTTGTGACCGGAGGGCCACCGGTTCGATTCCCTGAACCAGCAGTAATGACTGACGTGCCCTAAAGCAAGGCACCTAACTGTCAGCTGCTCCCCGGGTGCTATGGATAGGCCTGTCCCACTTGTGTGTTTGTGTGTACGTGTGGGTGTAAGTACAGTTGGCCAATAGATGGGATTGACCTCGCTTGAATGAAGATTTATTAGAAGTTCATCATGAATTATTATTTTATATATATATATATATATATATATATATATATATATATATTAAATTACCTGCTGTTCCACAATCTGTTTGTAACCGGTGTCAGTCAGATTATATCTGGACAGGACTTCTAGTCGCACTGCCAGGACGTTATCTGTCGGAAGATGTTAAATGATTGGTTATTTCAGAAGGATATACCAAACCACACTGACTGTGAGGAATCTACATTCAAGTAAAAGATCATTACCCATTGTAATGGCATCACTAGGTTGGTTTACCAGGAAGGCCAAGCGTCCAGGGGCGTCCACATTACTCTGATACCTGAAGTTCGGAACGTTGGATGTGCCGTTTGACCACATACTTACATTGTAGTCTGTGAGGCTTGTGTCGTATCCAACCTAAACAATGAAAGAGTTTAGGATGGAGAGAACAGATACAGGTCTTAGAATGTTTTAGAAATAACGTTTAGAATATTTCACCTCCACATTGTAGTTTGTTGGAGCAATGTCACCGTAATTCATCAGCACAAAGGAAAAGCCGCCGGCAGAAATCAAAACCACTTGAAAGGAAGTTTCCTGAAACACAAAGTAAAAGAAGTAAGGTATGCAAATAGGAGTTAAGGGTAAACTGGACAACTAAAACATAAAGTAAGGTTTTATAGACTAAGGAGTCAAAATTTGTTGATGATGTCACGCCACGGATAGGGGTGTGGACCCAAGCTCAGGGCGGGAACCTGTTTTTGCCATTATAAAGGTTTGACTGCTAGCAAACGGTTTCCTGGGTGTGAATGCACGTGAAACGACAAGTGCGAGGAGTAAACTGTTCTGAGGGAAGTGATTTTGTGAACTCATCTGAGGTGAGGATGCTTAAACAGAGTATTTAGAAAAGGACTTAACTTGGGTCTTAATGTTTCTTACTCTTGACTTTCTTTTTCTTTCTTTTTTATATATTTTTTAACTTTTTGAGTGCATCTTGCCTCTTTCTCTCTCCTTTTTCTTATCGTCTACCCCTCTACATAGGTGTAGCAGTGATGGCTGCTCGGTGGGGGCTTATATGGTCAGCGAATTACTTGTCTCAGACATTCACACATCAGTGTTTAAGCGTGTTGCGTACAGCCTGATTAAACGACACCTGCACTGCATTTCCTTTAAAGGAACAATGTGTTGAATTGCATATTCCAGACAAAGTGGGGGAACATAGCAGAAAATGGTGGTGCCCACTCCTGTAATAAGACACAGGGAAATGCACAATCTCTACTCTTTAGTGTCAAATTTCATCCCTTTACTTGCCAAGAGCATCTCAAGTGATGGGAACTTATATCAGTTCATTTGCTGCCAAACACTGTATCCTGCCAAGAGCAGGCAGCGGCAGTCTTGCTAATGGTCACTTATTGTGTTTTATTGTTTTCCTGTCTTTAGAGGATCTCACTGGGAGAGGCTCCTTTATGACTGATCAACATGATAGCAAAAAAGTTATAATACACTGCGGGGCAGCAGTGCTACTTCTTCATCCTCCCATGCTGGACTGATGGAAGATGATGCTGGAGCGACTCACTATCACCTCCTGAGGTACAAAGTGGTATTACGAGACAAGGCAGGCCAGGGCTAGCTGGTAAGCATGCTAACTTCAGCAGATATCTCCGCCTCACGATACACAGACATCCTGGACATACGGTCAAGATCATTATTTTTTTCACATTCTGTTGCTAACTTTAGAAGAATAACAAAATCTTACATATGGCTCCTTTAAAGTGTTTTTTTTGCATAACGTCATAAAACTTATAAATATTTCACTGCTGTTAGAAAAAAAGTAAAAAAAAAAAACATTGCAGTTTGTGACATCATTTGAAAATGAATGTCTTTATATTGTGTGTAAATGTCATGATGAAAAGACCGAAAAAAAGGTGGTCCAAAATGATCCGGAAACAGAAGTCTGATTATATTGACTTTAGTAGGTTTAGTAATATATTGACTGTTTTTTTTTTCATTCTCTTGTAAAGTCACCATTTTGGACAAAGATTTGTTCCATCAGCAGTGATATAAGGCTGTAAGCACACCAGCATTACAAACAGTGAATTTCTCTGTGTCCCAGCTCAATCAGGCCATTTCTCCAAATCCAGACCAACATCCCATTTCTTACCGTGCCTACGTTGTCATGGTATGCCACTTTATCCCATGTTGCGACGAAGACCCAAGAAGCATTGACATTAACTCCTGGGTAGTACTGTTTTATGTCCTGTGTGGCCCTTGAGAGTACACTGCCATACGTGTACTGATTATATGAGATAACACCAGATCCACGATTATCCATGTCAGTCCAGAATGGAGCGATGATATCTACTCCGCTGTTAGCATTGAACTGAGTGGGCGTGGCGCTGTACAATGGCTGATCAAATGTCAAGTGTCCATTGTTGTTGACCTGCAGGTAAAAAACAGACATGGTAAAGTCTAAAAGCATTTCATTTCCATATATGGCTTTATATTGACTTTGATGACTGTTCTAGACACTCACAAACAGCTGAGAGTAACTGCGTCCAAAGAAAGAGAATGAATTCCATAGCAATATAGCAGGTGAGCTTCCATCATCACTGCGTGGATTAGCAGTGTCTCCAGCTCCCAAGCCAAATGGGTAGAACAGGGGGGACGATCCTGTGAGAGAATTTTTTTATTTTTGCATTATTCCAAGAATATCTCAAACCCCGGCTGCCTCTTATAGATTGCTTACTACACTATACGTAGCATCTACCACCCTTTATAATCAGTCAAGGAGTGAGGACTGTGATGAACTGTATACTAGGTCCTATCTAGCTTGTTGCCCTCTATTATCTTTCTGAAGAACAAGTAATAAACAGCAATGGGATAATATTGGAATACAGAATAATAATGTTGGACATTAGGTGCAGAGGATTTGCCACAACCTTCCTCCAGGGTTCCTGTTCTTCTATAAACACTTTTTGAAAAAGTGGTCACGTTTTCCAGACAGAGATTATGTGTCATATTAGACTGCACAGCATTCCGAATGGAGTTAGGAGCATCAGATACTTGGAAATACTGGTCAGAAAACTGACCCAGAATATCTAAAAATGTCTTGTATTTTACTATTGGAGATCTTAGATTCTAAGATGGTGCATTGGGTATATATAATGAACTAATTAAGAATAATTTGGCAACCAGCAATATTAATTTTATGATCAAAACTGACAAATAGTGCTTGAGAAACCACTTATTATGGAGACAGGGGATCTAGACTGTGGTACCAGTGCAGAGGATAACCTTGGTTTATACAGAGAGAGCAAAAAGGCAGATGCATGAGGACCACTGATCACAGAGAGAGAGAGCAAGCAGCAGTACCGATATAGACAAACCACTGATCTAAATAAGGAGGGCATGAAACAGCAGTGGTGAGGCAGAGGGACCAAAGACAACAGAGAGAGGGGAACTAGAAAGATCATAGAGAGGGAGGAAGCACACAGAAGCACTGAGGCAGTATCCACATCTCACAGACCGTGGGGAAATGGGCAGAGGAAACACAGATCACACAGGGAAACCAGGCAGAGGTAGTGAGGCAAAGGAACCACAGATCACAGAGGGGAACAAGCCAGAGATAGTGAGGCAAAGGATCCACAGATCACAGAGGGGAACCAGCCAGAGGTAGTAAGGCAGAGGATCCACAGATCATAGAGGGGAACCAGGCATAGAGGGGAAACCAGGATCACAGAGGGGGTAGCAGAGGACAGAGGATTCACAGATCATTCACACCCATCATAGAGGGGATCCACAGATCACAGATGGAAACCAGGCAGAGGTAGTGAGGGCGAATATCCACATCTCGCAGACAGTGGGGAAATGGGCAGAGGAAACACGGATCACAGAGGGGAGCCAGGCAGAAGTAGTAAAGCAGAGGATCCACAGATCACAGAAAGAGGTGAACTAGGCAGAGATAGTGAGACAGAGGCTCCACAGATCATAGACAAAGGGGAACCAGGCCGAGGAAGTAAAGCAGAGGATCCACAGATCACAGACAAAAGGGAACCAGGTCGAGTTTGTGAGGCAGAGGATCCACAGATCACAGGGGGGAACCAGGCAGAGTTTGTGAGAAAGAGGATACTTGGATCACAGAGAAGAGAATAGAATTTCTCCAGAATGTCAGTAGATATATCGGTCCGGTATATTGTAGTAACGTTCCTATGCTTCATCTTATTTAAAACTTGGAGCCTGAGAAGCTCCAGATCACCCAAACACAAAATGACAGTAAATTTACCAGATTTTGCGGCATCAACACGGAAAGCCCAGCGGCCAGATATCCCAACATTAGTCGTAGAAGACAGGTCCGAGGTACTGGGCGCCTGAATGCTGAAATAATGGGTGCTGTTCACGGTCATATAGCCAGCCTAAACAGATTTAATAACATATCAAAGGTCACGGTTTAATTGGCCACATTACAATGGGATGTCATGAAGCATCATGAAAATGAATAACTGCATCACCATCCATGGTAGTGGATTATAGGGAATGGGTCCATAGTTCATCAGGATGAAAGAGCGGTTATTGCTATCAGAGATCAGGACGACTTGGAAAGTCACCTCCTTCAAGAGAAGAACAGGGTTAAAGATATTCCTTTGGAGTCGGAGGCTGAAATGTAAGGCCAGGCTCTTACCCCGTTATCAGGTTCAAATTCCATCTTCTCCCATGTGCCGACAAACACCCAAGAAGCAGAGGAGTTCAACTCAGGGAACATCCTGTTCATTTCATAAGTAGCTCGTTCAATCAAAGGACCACTGGTGGCTTGCTCGTAGGAGATGTTTCCTCTGTAGTAAGCATCAATGTCAGTCCACAGTGGAGCGATGATGTCTATGTTCAGCGATGGGTCAAACGCATCAGGGGTGACGGACACGAAAGACAGGAAACCGTCCATACTGAGCTGAGTAAAAAGTGCAGGAAAGAAAAAATTAAAATAATAATAATTCTGAAAAATGTAGTTACCCAAAAGACTTAATCACTAGCTCAGAAATCCTTACCACCTGACTTGGTGAGACGCAATAGAGAAATTCATTAAAAGAGAAGACGCAGGCAGTATTTAGAGTAGATCTGATCTAGTCCAGAACAGTCTGATTAATGAAGTTAGACTAACACTGAGTGAAATCTCATTCAGTTGCTCTGAAACTGGCACCACTCGTCTTCTAGAGATAACTGAAGGAACATCAGAACCTGTTCTAGCCAAATGAACATTTTGAATTCACTCATCTGGCGCCAAATTCTTATATCATTTAAATTGATTTTCCTAGAAGGCAAAGTGTCCGAATACGTCTTCAGGCGTTCTGTTGTGTTTGACTTACATATATTTCTGAATGTTGGTTCCCAAAATACACGAAGGGAAGCTCCAGCTGGATCAGTGTATTTTGCCCATCAGAAACAACAGCATGCTGAATAGCTCCAGGCAGTGTTGGGAAGAACAGTGTTGATGGATCTGAAAGAAACACAAGGGCACCATGGTTTTGTTGTGCTGTCTGTTTACTGCGTGTAGCATTTCAAAGAAAACCCTCAACCACAATGTAAAGTAGGCTGGTGGTGCGTTGGTTAGAGCTAGTCTGTACTGCACCAAACACAAAACAGTGTCTTTCATTTGTACCTTAAAAACTTGAAAAGCAGACAAAAACTTAATGACTGTTGCATACCTGATGTGACTGTGGTTGTGAAACTGAAGGGAGTTGTGGGGCTGAAAGCTGCACAAAAAATAAGATCGAGACCGTTCACTTAGGAGACTTAGACGGAGCACAGCAAAGAACATCACTGAGAGACAATACTGGCTAGATAGAACCTCTGCTTTCAGTTAAAGCTGTGTGAGTACAGTCTTTGCTAACAGTTCATTTAGTATCATTAACACAGATGCATCAATTGATAGCGAATGATTTGAAAATGTTTTCTTAAGTTTAGTTATAGTTACCATGTCAAGTTTGTGCTAGTGTAAGAAACCTTTTTGGTGCCATATAGAACAATTCAGTGAGGTTCTACATAGAACCATATAGACAGACATATTCTATGTGTACAGGTTGCAAGAAATAAACAAACAAATAAATAAATAAATAAAATGAATAAATAAATAAATAAAGTAAATGTCTATGCTTTATCAAATTCAAAATGCCAAAAGCTGAATAAAGTCATTTTAAAAAAATATATTTTTGTGAAAAAAAATAATTGTGGTGAAGGCTCCAGTACTGTGAATACTACTATCCTAAAACGTCTTACTCTGATTATTACTGTAATAAAATTACAACATTTAACAGGCAAAAAGAAAACAAACATATTAATCAGCTTTATTAATATCACAGGCTCCCGTTAAAGTACTTGTGATTCACTGTAAAAGTCTAATATGAAAGTCTAAAGAATGTCACGCCAATGGTTTACAGACTTCCAGCGTTCTGGTTTCAGTTAGAAGTAGCATCAAACCCAGACTGAATTTCAAACGCCTCTGAACTCCCTAAAAAGTGCTCTATGGAAGTTTTGATATTTAAGCTTCTGCTGACAAACAGTGTACAATTTCAGCAGTATGAATGTGGCTGAATCTCAAATGTCTGTTTTGACCTTATCTTTGCACCGTTGGGCTGCAGGTGCCAGTATTGCCGTATCTACACAGTGGACTATGTACAGAGCAAGGAGCCGTATGAGATTCTAGCCCATCACCAAACTGTGTATGTACCATGTATATCAGAGGATGTTATATGTATTGTAGCTCTCAGACATTTAGCCAGGCACTAAGAAGCTAGATCAATGAGAACCATTACGTACGTACCTGTTGTGATGGGAGTTGTGGGACTGATTTCCGTGATGACATCTGTAATAAATTTTATATGTATGGTATATGTGAGAAATACTAATCATCTTGACTATATACTGATCTCGAAACAGCACATACCTGATGTGAATGGGGTTGTTGAGCTGAAGGGAGGTGGCGTGGTGAAACCTACAGTACATTAAAAAAAACATTAAGGCAATTCATCTCAGAGACCTTAGGTGGAGCCCAAGGAGTGATGGAGAAAAGATGGAGGCTAATTAAAACCCATGATTTGTGAGAAGCTCTAAATCACCCAAACGTAAAATGACAGTAAATTTACCAGGGTCATCAACACGGAAAGCCCAGCGACCAGGTATCCCGACATTAGTCGTAGAAGACAGGTCAGAAGTACTGGGCGCCTGAATGCTGAAATAATGGGTGCGGTCCGCTGTCATATAGCCAGCCTAAACAGATTTCATAACATATCAAAGGTCACGGTTTAATTGGCCACATTACAATGGGATGTCATGAAGCATCATGAAAATGAATAACTGCATCACCATCCATGGTAGTGGATCATAGGGAATGGGTCCATAGTTCATCAGGATGAAAGAGCGGTTATTGCTATCAGAGATCAGGACGACTTGGAAAGTCACCTCCTTCAAGAGAAGAACAGGGTTAAAGATATTCCTTTGGAGTCGGAGGCTGAAATGTAAGGCCAGGCTCTTACCCCGTTATCAGGTTCAAATTCCATCTTCTCCCATGTGCCGACAAACACCCAAGAAGCAGAGGAGTTCAACTCAGGGAACATCCTGTTCATTTCATAAGTAGCTCGTTCAATCAAAGGACCACTGGTGGCTTGCTCGTAGGAGATGTTTCCTCTGCTGTAAGCATCAATGTCAGTCCACAGTGGAGCGATGATGTCTATGTTCAGCGATGGGTCATACGCATCAGGGGTGACGGACATGAAAGACAGGAAACCGTCCATACTGAGCTGAGTAAAAAGTGCAGGAAAGAAAAAATTAAAAAATAATAATAATTCTGAAAAATAAAGTTACCGTGAAGACTTAATCACCAGGTCAGAAATCCTTACCACCTGACTTGGTGAGACGCAATAGAGGAATTCATTAAAGGAGAGGACGCAGGCAGTATTTAGAGTAGATCTGATCTAATCCAGAACAGTCTGATTAATGAAGTTAGACTAACACTGAGTGAAATCTCATTCAGTTGCTCTGAAACTGGCACCACTCGTCTTCTAGAGATTACTGAAGTAACATCAGAACCTGTTCTAGCCAATTCACTCATCTGGCGCCATCTGGCACTCATCAGCAATTTTCCTAGAAGGCAAAGTGTCCGAATACGTCTTCAGGCGTTCTGTTGTGTTCTACTTACATATATTTCTGAATGTTGGTTCCCAAAATACACGAAGGGAAGCTCCAGCTGGATCAGTGTATTTTGTCCATCATAAACAACAGCATGCTGAATAGCTCCAGGCAGTGTTGGGAAGAACAGTGTTGATGGATCTGAAAGAAACACAAGGGCTCCATGGTTTTGTTGTGCTGTCTGTTTACTGCATGTAGCATTTCAAAGAAAACCCTCAACCACAATGTAAAGTAGGCTGGTGGTGCGTTGGTTAGAGCTAGTCTGTACCGCACCAAACACCAAACAGTGTCTTTCATTTGTACCTTAAAAACTTGAAAAGCAGACAAAAACTTGATGACTGTTGCATACCTGATGTGACTCTGGTTGTGAAACTGAAGGGAGTTGTGGGGCTAAAAGCTGCACAAAAAGATCGAGACCGTTCACTTAGGAGACTTAGGAGAACACAGAAAAGGGCATCATAGATAGAACCTCGGCTTTAGTTATAGCTGTATGATTGAATGAACTAGGACTTCAATGGATCTAAATGTAGGTGTTGTTCAAACGATTGTTTTCATCGTTTTAAAGCAGCATTCACAGAAACCTGAACCTGATAAATCATATTTCCCTAGAGTCACCGTAGTGTTCAACTATCATCATCGATATCCAGTGACAGCTATAGGGTCTGCAAATTCTACATCATATATCCAACCAAAGGTTCCAACTTCTCTGTGATTATTACAGTGAAGGATCTGGAGAACTGGAGCTTCCCATTATTACAGGAGATTCCTATTATGGGTGGAGCTTCCCATTATGACTGGAGCTTCCCATTATGACTGGAGATTCCCAATATTATTTTAGATTCCCTTTATGACTGGAGTGTTCCATCATTACTGGAGCTTCCCATTATGACCAGAGCTTCCCATTATGACTGGAGATTCCCAATATTATTTTAGATTCCCTTTATGACTGGAGTGTTCCATCATTACTGGAGCTTCCCATTATGACCAGAGCTTCCCATTATGACTGGAGATTCCCATTATTACTTTAGATTCCCTTTATGACTGGAGCGTTCCATCATTACTGGAGCTTCCTATTATGACCAGAGTATTCTATTATGACTGGAGCTTCCCGTTATGACTGGAGCTTCCCATTATGACTGGAGATTCTTATTATTGCTGGAGATTCCCATTATGACTGGATATTCCCATTATTGCTGGAGATTCCCATTATGACCGGAGATTCCCATAATGACTGGAGATTCTCTTTATGACTGGAGATTCCCATTATGACTGGAGATTCCCATTATAACTGGAGATTCTCATTATGACTGGAGATTCCCATTATGACTGGAGATTCTCATTATGACTGGAGATTCCCATTATGACTGGAGATTCTCATTATGACTGGAGATTCCCATTATGACTGGAGATTCTCCTTATGACCGGAGATTCTCATTATGACTGGAGATTCTCCCTATGACTGGAGATTTTCATTTTTACTGGAGATTTTCCCATTATGACTGGACATTCTCATTAAGAGGTATAATCGCTGTCTATCTTTAATTTTACTAAAAGGCTATCAGGTATTTGTAAAATGCTATTCATTGTTCCAGTCCTAAACCCTGATTGTCTGAGCCTGATATTCTAAGCATTCTAAGTAAAACACCCCAAAGATACACACGTCTATGAACACTGTACAACAACTGAACGGAACTGAGCTGTATTACTGAGCCAAGTTATGAAAACTCCCAGCGCTGTTAATGGAATTATTTCAGATGCTAATGCTGCATCAAGCACATTGAGTGCATCGGTGAATTAAAATGGTTTGGTTTTTTAAAACTGATGGGCTGATGAACTTCTTTTCTTATCTACAACTCGGCTGCTAAACTAGCTAACATGCTAAAAGAAGACTAAACATCTCCATTATTTATATTGCAGAAATGCATTAAAGTATTATGATATAATTTGCTGTAAAATTTGTGATATTAAAGTTTCTTAAACATCACTTAAGTAGCTCATAAGTAGTGTCAAAGCCAGGCTGAATCTCAAATGCTTCCGTACAAAGCTAACTAGTGTGCTTTGTAAGTTAAGCTGTTGAACAGTGCAGGAGTTATTTGAGATTCCAGCCCATCAAGTCAAATTATGAAAATACTGAACATCAGAGATTATTTGTGTATGCATTCTAACTCTCAGACATATAGAACAATGAGAACCAATACATACCTGTTGTGGTACTGTCTGCCATGCTGATATCTACTGTATAATACATTTAATAACACATTTTAAAACCCAAGAGCAAGGTAGGATTGGATGTTGCCATATTTACATTTTAGAGATGCTTCCAAATATATTCCAAATCAAGTTTAGAGTCTTTAGGAGGTAATTCTAGTTTAGCTTCATTATTTGCTGCAGGCATTCATCTGGGCACACGGTGTTAAAACAAGCTCATCAGGCTTTTCAGAAACCTTTTTGTGGACTTCATGCCAACGCTCACACAAGTTCTTAATAAAGTAAAATATCCAAATGAATTAATTAACACTAGAACAATGAGAAACATTACATTACATACCTGTTGTACTGGGAGTTGTGGTGATGACATCTGGGCTGATTCCTGCAATATATATTTTGACACATTTTTAAATCAATGAAAAAAACAGAAAAAAAAATATTCAAGCTTGTACTTTCTGTGCTGATTTCTGTAATATGCATTTTACAACACATTTATGAAACAGTAATAAGACAAGTTATATATTCTATTTATTTAACACACATTAACACCTTAAGAAGTGGTTGGTGTAGCTCAGTGGATAACACCACTACCCGCCAAGTAGCCACCACCACACGTGGGAGACTGGGGTTCGAATCCCTGTCTGGGTGATGCTGTGCTACACCAATAAGAGTTCTTGGGCAAGACTCCTAACACTACACTGGCCCACCTGTAATGTGATTAACCTTGTAAGTCGCTCTGGATAAGAGCGTCAGCTAAATGCCAGAAATGTAAATGTAAGAAGCTAGAAAACTGAGAACCAATGAGAACCATTGTATAGCTGTTGTGGTGGGAGTTGTGGTAGTGGTATCTGAGCTGATTTCTATTATATGCATTTTATGATACATTTTCAAAAACATTGAAATCAAAACAAACTATGAACTCAAGCTCTTAGACATTAAGCCATTAAGAAGCTAGAACAAGCATCAATTATGACCAGAGCTTCCCATTATGACTGGAGATTCCCATTATTACTTTAGATTCCCTTTATGACTGGAGCGTTCCATCATTACTGGAGCTTCCTATTATGACCAGAGTATTCTATTATGACTGGAGCTTCCCGTTATGACTGGAGCTTCCCATTATGACTGGAGATTCTTATTATTGCTGGAGATTCCCATTATGACTGGATATTCCCATTATTGCTGGAGATTCCCATTATGACCGGAGATTCCCATAATGACTGGAGATTCTCATTATGACTGGAGATTCCCATTATGACTGGAGATTCCCATTATAACTGGAGATTCTCATTATGACTGGAGATTCCCATTATGACTGGAGATTCTCATTATGACTGGAGATTCCCATTATGACTGGAGATTCTCCTTATGACTGGAGATTCCCATTATGACTGGAGATTCTCCTTATGACCGGAGATTCTCATTATGACTGGAGATTCTCCCTATGACTGGAGATTTTCATTTTTACTGAAGATTTTCCCATTATGACTGGACATTCTCATTAAGAGGTATAATCGCTGTCTATCTTTAATTTTACTAAAAGGCTATCAGGTATTTGTAAAATGCTATTCATAGTTCCAGTCCTAAACCCTGATTGTCTGAGCCTGATATTCTAAGCATTCTAAGTAACAAACACCCCAAAGATACACACGTGTATGAACACTGTACAACAACTGAACGGAACTGAGCTGTATTACTGAGCCAAGTTATGAAAACTCCCAGCGCTGTTAATGGAATTATTTCAGATGCTAATGCTGCATCAAGCACATTGAGTGCATCGGTGAATTAAAATGGTTTGGTTTTTTAAAACTGATGGGCTGATGAACTTCTTTTCTTATCTACAACTTGGCTGCTAAACTAGCTAAGATGCTAAAAGAAGACTAAACATCTCCATCATTTATATTGCAGAAATGCATTAAAGTATTATGATATAATTTGCTGTAAAATTGTGATATTAAAGTTTCTTAAACATCACTTAAGTAGCTCATAAGTAGTGTCAAAGCCAGGCTGAATCTCAAATGCTTCCGTACAAAGCTAACTAGTGTGCTTTGTAAGTTAAGCTGTTGAACAGTGCAGGAGTTATTTGAGATTCCAGCCCATCAAGTCAAATTATGAAAATACTGAACATCAGAGATTATTTGTGTATGCATTCTAACTCTCAGACATATAGAACAATGAGAACCAATACATACCTGTTGTGGTACTGTCTGCCATGCTGATATCTACTGTATAATACATTTAATAACACATTTTAAAACCCAAGAGCAAGGTAGGATTGGATGTTGCCATATTTATATTTTAGAGATGCTTCCAAATATATTCCAAATCAAGTTTAGAGTCTTTAGGAGGTAATTCTAGTTTAGCTTCATTATTCGCTGCAGGCCTTCATCTGGGCACACGGTGTTAAAACAAGCTCATCAGGCTTTTCAGAAACCTTTTTGTGGACTTCATGCCAACGCTCACACGAGTTCTTAATAAAGTAAACTATCCAAATGAATTAATTAACACCAGAACAATGAGAAACATTACATTACATACCTGTTGTACTGGGAGTTGTGGTGATGACATCTGGGCTGATTCCTGCAATATATATTTTATGACACATTTTTAAATCAATGAAAATAACAGAAAAAAAAAATATTCAAGCTCGTAGTTTCTGTGCTGATTTCTGTAATATGCATTTTACAACACATTTATGAAACAGTAATAAGACAAGTTATATATTCTATTTCTTTAACACACATTAACACCTTAAGAAGTGGTTGGTGTAGCTCAGCGGATAACACCACTACCCGCCAAGTAGCCACCACCACACGTGGGAGACTGGGGTTCGAACCCCGGTCTGGGTGATGCTGTGCTACACCAATAAGAGTTCTTGGGCAAGACTCCTAACACTACACTGGCCCACCTGTAATGTGATTAACCTTGTAAGTCGCTCTGGATAAGAGCGTCAGCTAAATGCCAGAAATGTATATGTAAATGTAAGAAGCTAGAAAACTGAGAACCAATGAGAACCATTGTATAGCTGTTGTGGTGGGAGTTGTGGTAGTGGTATCTGAGCTGATTTCTATTATATGCATTTTATAATACATTTTCAAAAACATTGATATCAAAACAAACTATGAACTCAAGCTCTTAGACATTAATCCATTAAGAAGCTAGAACAATAAGAACCAATGAGAACCATTACATGTTGTGTTTTTGAAAGAAATTACAGTTCCAGCAAATACAACTACACAGTCACAACTTTGTAACAACCACTGTTTCAGTTACTTATACACAAATTAATGCATTAGTCTATGAAAATGCATTCAGAAGCTAGAACACTGAGAACCATTGTTGTGGTGGGAGGTGGTGTTGTTGTGGTTTCTATGAGAATTTCTATAATACACATTTTACCACACTTTTATAAAACAATGAAGTCAGGACAAGCTATAAATTCTATCTCTTCGACATTCACAGAGATAGAGAAGCTAGAACAACGAGAACCATGATATACCTGTTGTGGTGGTCGTGGTTTCTGTAATATACAAGTTACAGCACATTTTCAAAAACAATGAAATCAAGACAAATTATATATTTTAGCTCTTAACTAAAACATTAACACATTATGAAGCTAGAACAATGAGAACCATGACATACCTATTGTGGTGGGAGGTGTAGTAGTGGTTTCTATGGGAATTTCTATAATATACATTTTACGACACATTTTTACAAACAATGATACACAACAATGAAACAGTCATTGACAGTGTTGTAGAAATGGTGTTGCAGAGTCTACAGAGTTGTCACAGCGTGTTACACTACCTGTCCACAGCAGGTTTACAACATGTTAAAGAGCTCAAAGAAGCCAAATTAATGCATTGGAACCACTATGTACCTGTTGTGGTGGTTGTGGTTTCTGTGCTTATTTCTGTAATATACATGTTACAGCACTTTTAAAAACAATGAGATCAAAGACAAACTATATATTCTATCTGTCAGACATTAACACATTAAGAAGCTAGAACACTGAGAACCATTGTGTACCTGTTGTGGTGGTAGGTGTAGTAGTGGTTTCTATGGGAATTTCTATAATACACATTTTACAAATATATTTTTACAAATAATCAAATCAAGCTATGAATTCTATCTCTCATACATTCACACATTAAGAAGCTAGAACAATGAGAACCATTATATACCTGTTGTGGTGGGAGGTGTTGTTGTGGTTTCTATGAGAATTTCTATAATACACATTTTACAAATATATTTTTACAAATAATGAAATCAGGACAAGTTATCAATTCTAACTCTCATACATTCACACATTAAGAATCTAGAACACTGAGAACCATTATGTACCTGTTGTGGTGGTCGTGGTTTCTGTAATACAAATGTTACAGCACATTTTCAAAAACAATTAAAAATCAGGACCAACAATATATTCTATCTCTCATACATTCACACATTAAGAAGCTAGAACAATGAGAACCATGACATACCCATTGTGGTGGTAGGTGTAGTGGTGGTTTCTATGGGAATTTCTATAATACACAGTTTACAAAATATTTTTACAAATAGTCAAATCGAGACAAGCTATGAATTCTATCTCTCAATCTGCATTCACACATTAACAAGCTAGAACAATGAGAGCCATTACATACCCATTGTGGTGGGTGGTGTGGTGGTCGTGCTTTCTGTGGGGATTTCTATAATACACATTTTACAAACAATGATACACAACAATGAAACAATCGTTGATAGTGTTGTAGAAATGGTGTTGCAGAGTCTACAGAGTTGTCACGGCGTGTTACACTACCTGTCCACAGCGGCTTTACAACATTAAAGAGCTCAAAGTAGCCAAATGATTGCATTAGTCTATGAAAACGCACTCAGAAGCTAAAACAATGAGAACCATTATGTACCTGTTGTGGTGGTCGTGCTTTCTGTGGGGATTTCTATAATACACATTTTACAGCATATTGTTACAAATGATGAAATCAAGACTAACGATACATTCTAGCTCATTAACCCATTAAAAGCTAGAACAATGAGAACCAATGTATACCTGGTGTGGTGGTAGTGGTGTCAGTGCTGATTTTTGTAATATACAATTTACAGTAATATACATTTTCAAAAACAATGAAATCAAGACAAACGATAGATTCTAGCTCTTAGACATGAATGCATTCAGTAGTTAGAACAGTGAGAACGTTACATACCTGATGTGGTACTGGTTTCCATGGTTACAGCTATAATGCATTTTACAACATGTTATTAAAACAATGAGAGGGAAACAGATCCCATTGTTGATATTGAGCTTTGTGGTCATATCAGAGAGGCTTGAGTGTAGATTCCGAACTGGATCTTTGGTAGAGAATATTAGTTTAGTCTAGTAGCTGCAGCCATTTCATTGCACAAAAGCTAACACGTTTACTAATACTAATAACCAATAACGAGGCACCTTAGAAAAACATTCAGTTTTACTGAGAGAGCTAAATATGTGACGCTGGATTGACGGACCACACGCTCGCCGGCAAGAGTTTAATGCGAGTGAGTCGATTAAGCAGATAAACAGAATGGCAAAACCAGAGCGACCAAAACAAACATGGGCACGACGAGGCGTGAATCGAGATACAGGCTGGAGTCGAAACCAGGACAATAAGAAGTCAGGCAATCAAACAACAAGGAGAGGCAAAAAAACCAAAGGGCAGAAGAGGGTCATACACTAGAATACAGATTAACAGATAACAACAGAGCACAGAATTTCTCTTCCCCATGTATCAGGGAAGGGAAATGTGTGAAGTGAGACACCAATGTGGCCTTATCCTGGTTCCCTAACCTCCAGCCCACTCTCTGATGACCTTCTCATGGACTTCATGTCAACTGGTACAGACATTGCTGCATTAAGAACCTAGAACCAGTAAGAGCCATGGCGTACCTGTTGTGTTGGGAGCTGCGGTAGTGCTTTCTGTGATGATATCTGCAATATACATTTCACAACATGTTTTAAAAACAATGAAATCAAGACAGGATTGTATTATTATACTGTATTATAGCTCTTAGACATTAAAACATTAAGAGGCTAGAACACTGAGAACCATTACATACCTGCTGTGGTGGGAGTACTGGTTTCTGTGATTTACAATTAAAACACATTTTAAAATACAATCGCTTTCAGGTTACTTTTGTACAATAAGATGGATGGATGGATGGATAGATAGATAAACAGGAAATTTAGCAATGTCTAATTTAGAAATGCCTGCAGCTAGTACCTACTGTGTAAATAATGGCTCTAACTTTCTTTCTAACTTATATATATGAACTTGAATGTATATACAATTCACTTTAATATATATTGTGCACATACACTTGAAAATACAATTTTATTTGATTCATTGTGTGTATTTCTCAAATTGACCTACAACAGAAGCATGAATTATGCAGTGATATATTTACAATTATATATATATATATTTATGATATTTAAGATATTTATCATGGCCGAGTGCTCTTGCGCATGTATTGGATCCAACATGAACATTTAATACATCCGTCAGATGCACAAGACGTATTCCTGAGGAACTGAACTTCCTGGTAAAGTGCAGATTCACCCCCCAACCCCCAGTTTTCAAAAGAAGAGCTCCTACATCCTTGTAATGGACTACATGGGGAAGTGGGACGTAGGGTAACTCATAAAAGTCAACATTCCCGTTCTCATAGGAATGTAAACTACCTCGGGTCTCAACGTTGGAAGTATGTGAAGTACGTTTAAGATGCTTCGGACAATTGGAATGCTACATACATTTTGAGCAATAGAGAGTATGTTTACATTATTTGGTCATAATCGGATTTCTGCAGGTAGCTGATTGTTCAAGTGGTCATGTAATCAGCACCTTCGGAATTCTTAGATTGGAGGAAAGTCAGCAAATCCGATTCTGAAATCTGATAAACAGGACTGTGTTTGAGCTCAGTGAACAGGTTTCTTCGCCTGTGTAAAGTCATACCCCTGTTGCTTTCCAATTTTTCTGCACTGTTTGAAAACAAACCACTGTATTAGGAATAATACACATTTAATATTTTTGATCTTATAGAGGGTTTGTTCGTGTTTTTAGAATTTAAAAAAGCAGCAGCATGAAGTTTGAGTTTAGGTTTATGTCATATCTTATTCTATGATTTATTGACTGGCTACAAAGCTAAAATCCGATCACTGCCCCCATTATCTGAATACTCAAATGTATGTAAATACGGTGTACGGGTTTCTGATGAAATGATTGATTTATGAATGATTTTCTGCGCGTACACACAAGCAAAGCATCCAAGACCCTCTGAGAACCTAGCGTAATGCAGCTCGTATTAAACCTAGTCGTAAAACCTGCATTGACAGGGAGGTAGCACCGTTAGCAGCTCTGCCCACTGGATGGTTTCGAGCTGGTGGTTGAAAGGTGCTCACTTAACAAACTCACTGCTGGACAATACATCACACCCCTTCTATCTATCTATCTATCTATCTATCTATCTATCTATCTATCTGTCTGTCTGTCTGTCTGTCTGTCTGTCTGTCTGTCTGTCTGTCTGTCTGTCTATCTATCTATCTATCTATCTATCTATCTATCTATCTATCTATGTATCTATCTATCTATCCTCTGTCTATCTATCTATCTATCTATCTATCTATCTATCTATCTATCTATCTGTCTGTTTATCTGTCTGTCTGTCTGTCTGTCT
This sequence comes from Prochilodus magdalenae, assembly GCA_024036415.1. NCBI lineage: Eukaryota > Metazoa > Chordata > Actinopteri > Characiformes > Prochilodontidae > Prochilodus > Prochilodus magdalenae. The sequence continues at coordinate 242,721 of JAMWET010002490.1, forward strand.
GTCTGTCTGTCTGTCTATCTATCTATCTATCTATCTATCTATCTATCTATCTATCTATCTATCTATCTATCTATCTATCTATCTATCTATCTATCTATCTATCTATCTATCTATCTATCTATCTATCTATCTATCTATCTGTCTGTCTGTCTGTCTGTCTGTCTGTCTTGTTGATTAATAGTATGTTAGTAATTGTAGTGGTAACTAGAATTAGTTTATTGCTAGCTGGCTGCTAATGTGTTGTTGAAAAAGAGTCCATGGGAGGAACAAGGGATATATACACTACTCACAGAGGAGTGAGGGTCAGTATGGCTGTGGATTAGAGTTTGGCGACCTGCCCTGACTAAGTAAATGCAGCTTGGTGGCGGTCGGATAAAGTGACCAATAGCGTTTAAATGGGGCTGAAAATGAATTGGGCTCTATAGGAAGAGGGACAGACAAGTGCAGCTCAGAGCAATAATGAATTTGGGCTTGGGGGTCTACGCTGAGAGAGCGTATGTGAAACGGTGTCTGTCGGCTGAACAGAAATTCGGAACCTAACAAATTTTTTATGCAAACCATACGACGGATCTAAAAGCTTAGCACACCTTTCCTGATCAGAGGGAAGGTTCTGGAGTTGGAGCGGTGTCAATATTTCAAAACCTGTAGGACTAGTTCATGGACAAGCAGTGTATCGAAGAAAACAGGGAGCAATGATAATATAAATATGGTGATATGGCTAGTAAATGGTAAATGGATCAGAGTAACAGGTGACTTCCCAACGTTTGGCCAAAACCAACAACCTCTCTATAATGCTGGCACCAAACTAAAAATATTTACGGCTTCATGCCTGAAAGCTGCTACGTCATATTTTGCACATCTAATAAATCCAACATAATGAGAGATCTGTGGCTTCAGGTCGTCCATAGAGAAGAGGAAGACACTAAACTGTGGGACAGCCAATACATGTACATCTGTGGCAAAAAACGTCATCACGGGTCAAGTAACGAGGTTAAAGTTACAAGTTCTGGTAAGTTCTAACGTTAGACTCAAGAACAGTTTTTTTTTTTTTTTTTCATGAGGCTGTGTGTCTTATGAACGCTGCACGGACACTTTAATTTACATTGCACTCCCTCTACTGCATCCTCGCACCTTCTGTATTGTTAATGCACTTTATTCATTGCCAAGCCCACTGTACACTCATGTTTACATACTGTATACTCATGTTTACATACTGTTCTCATATTATCTCTACCTCAGATCTTATTTTAATTGTGTACATACTGTCTACTTGCACTACTCTTACAGTTCAAACATTAATTTGTAAATGCTGCTCTTATACATTCATATATATGCATATGGATATGCTTATATTACATGTATATATTTATTATTAGGGCTCTTTATGTAAATAATACTGTACTTGCACTTTTGGTTAGATGCTAACTGCATTTCATTGTACTCTGCACAAAGACAAAGTTGAATCTAAAATCTAATCTAATCTAAATCTAATCTAGACGCTGCATTGATAGTTCAGCACAAGTTACTCTGAATGTAATGTATTGCCTGTAAGAATGAGGTTATTATTATTATTAGCAGCATGGAATTATTACTGTCTGTTATAGCTGCTTTATAGTCCCGTTAAACATGCTGATGTTAGCGATCTGATTGGTTTACAGCGCATCATGTTGGTGTCGTAAATACCTTCCCTGGTGATTCAGTAAGGGAGTTATATATGGTATGGTACCTCCAGCTACTGAGCGGCTTTGTTCCCCCACTTTGACGGAGACAGACGGAAAGGCGACTCTTCGACCCCCGTTCCTTTCAGATCATTGACACTGATCCATGATGATATAATTCTTATTGTTCTTCTTATCTTAATCTATTAAGTTGTCCAAACCTCAGACTTTGTATTTAACACAAGTCAGATTAGTGTACCCAGATGCAGTCTCCTTATCCTTATCTATAGTATGTTGGCGACTGTAGTAGTTAATATTTGGTAATAAAATGGTAATATTGCAATGATAATATCCATATATTCATATAATGGCCATTTTTGTTTTAAATTATTAATATGCTGTAGCACTGTAGTGGTACATTTTTGGAGAAAACTTTTTAAATAACAACAAACAATGTTTCTTTGGTAATAAAATAGTAATATATTAGTAACAAGTTGTAATAAGAAAACCTAAAGGCTGATTTTCTGTTTTTTAATCAATTATATGTTAGTAATTGTCATGGTAACTTGTTGGTAAAAAACTATAAATTATAATAATATATAAATATATTATATATATATATATAATAAATATATAATATATAAATAATATAATAAATAAAATAATAAAAATATAATATATAAATCAAATTTTGGGTTGAGGCAAAATACATTATGAATTAATTTCTATATCTACAATTTAGCCATTTTATTTATTTATTTTATTATATATGTTTAGCAAAATCATCACATCACTCTTATTTCTTTTAAATCCTTTTAGGGCTCTATATTATTAGAGTTTACATTTATGACTGATGCTCTTATCCAGAGCGACTTACAAGGTTAATCATATTACATTCAGGCCAATGTAGTGTTAGGTGTCTTGCCTAAGGACTCTTGTTGAAGCACAGCATAGTCATCTAGAATCTCCCCAATCGCCCACATGGTGTGGTAGTTCAATGACAAGTGGTTATCTGTTGTGCCACACCAACCACCAACCAAGCAAGAGTTCTTGCTTCAAACTCAGTGAAGTCATTTTGCTGAAATGATGTGGTGCGGTAAAATATACACCAGTTTCTTATCTGTTATGATGATTAGGGTGCAGTTTGATGTTCAGATGTTGGGCTACCCTTAACTTTAAGTCGTCTACAGCATGTAATATTTATTGTTACAACTGCTATCTTATTATTTTGTAATAATGTGTTATCATAAAGCTACCATATCATTACCCATGTATCACAGATCTCTAAAGTAAACTGTCTACCAACAGGAGTGACAAGTGTTCAGTGTAATTACCAGTTTGGAGCTTTGCAAGTCCACCTATGTGGTAATAAGAGGACAGCAGTAAGTGCATGCCGCTATCGTAAGTGTACATTTCAGTTTACAGACAAACATATTATACTTAAACCAAATAAACATACTTATCATTAATATGAGAATTAGCGTTCTCAGTGGCATCGCAACCATGATGACCAAAGAACCCATTGTGACCTCCTCCAAATGTTTCAAGTCTGGAATAATATAATTTCAAATTTAGATAACCATCTACTATCTGTGTTATCATTACCATAATAGAACTTTATGAACTGTGTATGCTGTAGATGACTTACCTCAGTCAGAGGAGGGCTGCATCACATTCGCGAGACACGTTCAAACTGAAACATTTCCACCCGTCAACAAGTTTAATTGCCTTTAACCAACCAAACTTGCTTTTCATAGCGCTAAAGGATTTCCTTGTACTAAATTCCTGCACTGCCAGGAACACTGAGGGAGGCTTACTGATTAACACTGAAAGATCAACAATCACAGGTTTTTTAATGAAAGCGGTCTTATGGTGTAATCATATTGATTCATTGATTTATGAAATACTGTTTCCAGTAGTTAAAGTGCTGGAAGACCATATTTATATTTCCATAGTAATATAAAAACTCTATAAAAAGATGCAGTCATAGAGAAAAAGTTTGAGCGCCCAGTCATTTTTTTTTTCTTATTTTCTAAATTAAAATGAAAGTTTAAAGTAAACAATAGTATATTAGTAATTGTCATGGTAACTTGTTTAATGTATCTTATTTGTCTGTTTATTAACAGTATCACACAACATCCCATCCTCTGTACTGTCTCAGACCGTCTCAGACTGGTGCTACATCCAGACTGCTGCACTATGCATTTTAATATACATATACAGCTACACATGTAAAGTTTACAGGTTGTGTGTGTTAGGATGTGTGTGTGTGTGTTTTAGGGTGTTTGTGTGTGGTAGGATGTGTGTGTGTGTGTTAGGATGAGTGTGTGATGTGTGTTAGGATGTGTGCGTGTAAGTGCGTGTGTGTTAGGATGTGTGTGTGTGTGTTAGGGTGTGTGTGTGTGTGTGTATGTGTTTTTTAGAGTGTGTGTGTGTGTTAGTATGAGTGTGTGGTGTGTGCTAGGATGTGTGTGTGTGTGTGTGTGCTAGGATATGTGTGTGTTTGTGTGTGTGTTAGGATGTGTGTGTGTGTTTGTTTGTGTGTGTGTTAGGGTGTGTGGGTGTGGGTGTTAGGATGTGTGTGTGTGTGTGTGTTTTAGGGTGTTTGTGTGTGTGTTAGGATGTGTGTGTGTTTTAGGGTGTTTGTGTGTGTGTTAGGATGTGTGTGTGTGTTAGGATGTGTGCATGTGTGTGTTAGGATGTGTGTGTGTGTGTGTGTTTGTGTGTGTGTTAGGGTGTGTGGGTGTTAGGATGTGTGTGTGTGTTAGGGTGTGGGTGTTAGGATGTGTGTGTGTGTTTTAGGGTGTTTGTGTGTGTGTTAGGATGTGTGTGTGTTTTAGGGTGTTTGTGTGTGTGTTAGGATGTGTGCATGTGTGTGTGTTAGGATGTGTGTGTGCGTGTGTGTTTGTGTGTGTGTTTTTTAGGGTGTTTGTGTGTGTGTTAGGATGTGTGTGTGTGAGTGTGGGTGTTAGGATGTGTGTGTGTGTGTGTGTTTTAGGGTTTGTGTGTGTTAGGATGTGTGTGTGTGAGTGTGGGTGTTAGGATGTGTGTGAGTGTGGGTGTTAGGATGTGTGTGTGTGTGTGTTTTAGGGTGTGTGTGTTAGGATGTGTGTGTGGTGTGTGTTAGGATGTGTGTGTGGTGTGTGTTAGGATGTGTGTGTGTGTGTGTGTGTGTGTTTTAGGGTGTGTGTGTTAGGATGAGTGTGTGGTGTGTGTTAGGATGTGTGCGTGTGTGTTAGGATGTGTGTGTGTGTTAGGATGTATGTGTGTGTGTGTGTGTGTGTTTTTTTTTTTTTTAGGGTGTTTGTGTGTGTGTTAGGATGTGTGTGTGTTTGTGTGTGTGTTAGGGTGTGTGAGTGTGGGTGTTAGGATGTGTGTGTGTGTGTGTGTGTTTTTAGGGTGTATGTGCGTGTGTTAGGATGTGTGTGTGTGTGTGTGTTTTAGGGTGTTTGTGTGTGTGTTAGGATGTGTGTGTGTGTGTGTGTGTTAGGATGTGTGTGTGTGTGTGGGCGGATGGGTTTGTGTGTGTGTGTGTTAGGGTGTGTGGGTGTGGGTGTTAGGATGTGTGTGTGTGTGTTTTAGGGTGTTTGTGTGTTAGGATGTTTGTGTGTGTGTTAGGATGTGTGTGTGTGTTAGTATGAGTGTGTGGTGTGTGTTAGGATGTGTGTGTGTGTGTGTGTGTGTGTGTGTTTGTCTGTGTGTTAGGGTGTGTGGGTGTGTGTGTTAGGATGTGTGTGTGTGTGTGTGTTTTAGGGTGTTTGTGTGTGTGTTAGGATGTGTGTGTGTGTGTGTTTGTCTGTGTGTTAGGGTGTGTGGGTGTTAGGATGTGTGTGTGTGTGTGTGGGTGGGTTTGTGTGTGTGTGTGTATAAGTACTGTGTGTTATGTTGTTACTCCGTGTGCACTGTGAGCTACTGTAACCACAGACAAATTCCTTGTATGTGAGTACATACTTGGCACATAAAACTTGATTCTGATTTTGATTCAGGTAATAAACTCTGATTACCTATATAATAAAAATAATTACATCTACAATGTAGTCATTTCAGCACATTAATAATAAAAATAAATAATTAAAATAGTAATAATAATAATAATAATAATAATAATAATACAATTTAACAAACACATACTCTACATAGAACACAAATTACGTTTTCTAAACTTCACATGCTAAGGGATGGGGCTGGACATGTATTCCGAAAAATGTGCAAAAGACATGGCACTTTTCACATTCTATGTGTTAATATTTATATTTTATGTTTTCTTTTCGCTGCCTCCTTCTAAATAATCTAAAGAAATATGTACTAAAATGATCAGACAATTTTCAGATATAAATATTAGCGGTGTTGGAGGTTTCATAGGTTGGAACATCAATAACAATATATTTTTAAAAAAATAGCACTGATAAAATATATTTATCAACATCAGTATTGAATACCTTGAACCTGAACACAGTGAGCAGATGATAATATAAAGTGAACACCAAAAACCAACACCAACACATTCACAGCACTGCAGCAGCTGGAAATAACTTCATCCATAGAGCTCTCAGTTGAACATGAACTGGATATAAACCAGATGATCACAGTAGTGGGGTTTGCTTCACCTAACTTAGTATCCTCCGTCAAGAGAGTGAAACTGCATTCCTGGAGATCTGCGGCATCAATCTTCCCCCTGTTTTGGCATACTAGTGGAGTGAGTCAGATTGCATATCTGCTGTCACAAGAGAACCTCGTATCTTCATATTTGTCATTTTTCAGTCTGAGTCTACTGACTTACATTAGAAGTACGGCATGCTATGAGAATTTGGAGATTTAAGATTTGGTTATGACAACAGTGATATTATATACTGCATAATGGTAAACACAGTGGCCACACCATTAAGTCAGCTAAACGTAAAATCCTAAGGCAACTAATCATGCTGGGTTTCTTGAGTTTACTCAATGTCAGATTTCAACCAACTCAAGCTTCGTAGTTTAGTCAGTGATTCTTCTAACTCCCCTCTTTAGTTTCTCAGTCATATAAGAATTTAATATAGAATTATATTAATATAATATAATATAATAGAATTTGTTTTTCGCTCAGTTTCTCCACTTACTGGGATTCTATTACAACAAGCATCGTCTACTTCTGGGCTTCCAGATATAGACCGTGGTCCATCAATGAGGTTCAAACTCGCCGTCTCCTGATGTGGGGGGGTGAACTCCTAGACCATTATAACATGTGTTACTACATGACGTTTTTTTGTTTTTTATTTAATATACAAAGCAAAAGCCTTACTAGACGTTCATGGATGGGCCGCTAAGCCTGGAGTTGGGATTTTGGGGAAATGGCCCCACAAGAGAATTGTTTATTGGGCCCAAAATGTTCATCATAAACTTTTTTATCCGAAAAGATCGGAGTGTCTAATACACAATATCTTAACTTGTTAGATCACGTTTTTTAATTTAATTTGGAAATTATTAGTTTTTAAATTATTTAAGTGGAATTTTGAAGATGTCGAGTGAACTTGACACAACTTGACAGCAATGCATGTGCAAGTACTCTTTCAATGAGGAGCGTCAACAAACATAAAATATTATCCCAACGTAAATCTCGACTCTAAATCATATAGCTGAGGCATAAACACGGCAGGGGAGGCGGTGGGCACTATGGCATTTAACATTGCCACCCCAGTTACAAAAGTGAAAAAGGCAACCCCTCAACAATAAGCAGTCCTCGGAGTCACCACAGTAAAGTGCTCTACTAGCCCTTTCCCAAGTTCCGACGACATCCCAGTGTTCAATGTGATAGCGCCTAAGCTGGTGCTCTTGACTGGATGAGCTCCCCCAGTCAGGAAATACAGGGTCCAGTCACAGAGGGAGGTGCTCAGGCCCAGCTAGCTCAGCTAGTCCATAAACAGTGTTCCCACATAATCATCCTTCATATCCTGGTGGGTCATAGCAACAATAACCAGTCAGGCGGCTGCACAAACTAGAATGGATCACGTGTGGAGAAACGACGGCTGTTCATGTGTTGTATTACCAACCACTGGAGGTACTACACTATGATGAGAGTGATATGGTGATTTGGTAGATAAAGCAAAATGCCAATCATTTTTTTGCCACAGGAATGATGGTGGTTGTGGTTGCACTACATAACAACTGCCGGACTCATAGAAATGTTGAACATGTTGTTAGGACACGTTATTGGGTGTTCAACATGAGCACCCAGCCAGGTATGGCGTCAAGGCCGAAAACCTTCCTGACACTCACTTTTCATTGGCTCCTAGCAACATCTGTATGGATACTGTTTACTCTTTTATTCCATAGTGTGTGTCTTTCTTCTATTCCATGATTAATGGCTAAGACACGTTGCTGTTGGCTGTAAATGCAAGTGAACTTTGGGAGTTGTTGGATTGTAGAAATTCTCCTACACCCAAACTAATTCTTTTTCAGCTCTGGCAAACTTCAGTTGGTGGAGCTCCAAGAAGAGGAGAAACAACACCAATAAGGTGAGTAGACAGTATGCAAACAGGAGCCGGTGGAAAACTGACTGTGCTTGTAATCTTTACTAAAAAATAAAAATACTAAAAAAGTAAGTATGAAGTATATAGTTAAATCAACTAGACATAAAGTCTGGAAATGAGGTAAATAAAAATTCCAAATTGACTTAAAATTTGAAGGCAGTTTCTGGCTTAAATTTTTAGTTGAAGCTGATGGAAAATTTGAGGGGATACAGTATTAATAATGTTTTGGTTTTTGGTGCGATATAGAATAGTTTTCAAAATGGTTTATGATGTATCATATTGTCCATGAGTCTGAAGAACAATTTCATGCAGAGAACCATTTCGATGCTGTCTTAGGAACCACAAGTATGTCCAAAATGGAGAAAACCCTAATTTAATTTGAATGTAAGTCCATGGAGCCAGTTTTTTTCCAAGCAATTTTGGGCCATTTCGTTTGGTCCTTCGTCATGAAACTGTCGCTCAATGCAAACAGCATGTCATTTGATCAAATAATGCACAAAGTAAACATGAACTAAAATGGAGATACATATTGCATATTGCATAACATGTGTCTGCTCATGGGTTAAACAGAACCATTTCCTGTACTAGGAAAGCCTACTTCCTTACTAAGAACCCTGCATTTTTCAGTCATTCAGGGCATCACCGTTTTTGCCTTTAGGGTTACCAAGAATGAGAAAGAATTCTAGCAATGATTCTTGATGACTGATTGGTGTCATGCCTTTTGGTTCTCCTCTCACCTCCGATCTCCCAGACTCCATTTCCCATAATCCACCACCTGATGTCACGTGTTCATCCTTACCCTATCACACCCTGTTGCCTCGCTCTCGGTCTCCAGAATGTTGATAGGTCACCTGATGTTAATTAGTCAGTTTGCTTAAATACTTCTCTCTGGCACTGGCTCATTGCGAAGTAATGCCACCCTGTAGCGTACCGAGCGTTCTCTCTTTGTGTTTGATCTTGTTACGCCGGCTCTATTTTGATTCTCTGGTTTACTCTTCCTGTTTATCCCCTCTGGTACCTCTGCCTGGTCTGATTGTCTGCTTGGTTTGGCCCCTGCCTGTTTATTGGCTACGATTCAGTTTAGCCCTTGATTGTCTTTCCCTGTTCTTGGTGTGGCTGTGTTTCAGTACCACCTCTTTAATAAACTGTGCCTTGCTTTTAGTTCAGCGTGCGTCACACTCTGTTTGTTCATTGTCACAATTGGGCAAAACACAACACACTCTCTATAGCAGTTGGGATAATCTTACCCCTTTGGCTGACTCACAAAACGTCTATTTCTACCCTAACTTGTCTACTCTGTCAGTGAGGTGTCTTCCCATTGCTTCTTCCTTATACTAGGACACTGTTTTATCCTTTGAGGCTTGACCCTTCTGTCTCCTTCTACGAAATACCCTGTGGATGCCACTTACATTTCTAATGCAATGTATAGGCTCCTCTATTTCACTGGATTTCCAAACTTCCCTGCCAACAAGATTAATTTCTAAAGGCACCCATTTTTATTATCTAGGCCTCCAGCTACCCCTATGAGATTAAGTTTTTCAACCGCACCTTTTGTACATTCACTATCAAAAAGAATAGTTGTCATCGCAGGACCCCATTAGGAACCTCTATAACTCCATGCCAAGACGTCTGGTATGTTGCGTTAACAAACACGGCGGCCTAAAGCCATACTGAAAGACGCTACTTCTATATGTACACGTGTTCCGTATATCGTCATTTAGTGTTCCTGGTAACCTTTATCTTCCTTCCCAACAGCACGGCCATACTATACTTCCTTCTGGGTGCAGCGACTCTTCAAATGATCAGTGTCAACAGACATAAAATATTATGGGTCGCATATAGCCAAGGCATAACACAGTGCAGGGTAGGCGATGGGCACTATGCCATTTAACATTGCCATCCAAGTTACAAAGTGAAACAGCCCTCAACAATAAGCAGTCCTTAGAGTTTCCACAGAAAAGTGCTCTACCATCCCTGGGATGAAATTCCCATGAATTTACCAAGTTCCAATGACATCCCAGTGTTCAGTGTGGTGGTGCTCTTGACAGGCTGAGCTCCCCCAGTCAGGAAATCCAGGGTCCAGTCACAGAGGGAGGTGGTCAGGCCCAGCAAGCTTTTCCCCACGTTTGTATGGGATGATGGTATTGAATGCTGAACTGGAGTCCATAAACAGCATTCCCACATGACTATCTTTCATGTCCTGGGGGTCATAGCAGAGGCTAAAGCATCATCTACAGACCAGTCAGGCAGATGCATAAACTAGAATGGATCACGTGTGGAGAAACGACGGCTCTTCATGTGTTGTATTACCAACCACTGGAAGTACTTCATGAAGATAAGCGTCAACTCAATGATTTGGTAGTCACCGAGCGAAAACAACAATTATCTTGGAATCTAGGAATGATGGTGGTTGCTGTTACAGGTTATTAGGTGTTCATCATATCTCCTGATCACCCAGCCAGGTATGGCATCAAGGCCGAAAGCCTTCCGGGGTTGACTCTGGAGACATTTGTTCCAACATCTGCTGTGGACAGTCCAAATACATAGATGGATGGAGGGGAGGCGGTCTTCCTCACTGGGTCGCTGTTTGGTGCCATAGTACTTCTGAGGGCGAGGCTTCACTTTGACAGAAATGTGATCTCATTTTATAGTCAATGATGGATTAAATGCGCTTCCGCATGCACCTGCCGTTCAGGTATCCTGACAATGTCAGTGGAACCCTCTGCACTTTGCACAAGTTGGCTCTTGCTGTGCTAAGGGCTGTCTTGTCATCTGACTCAAAGGTATCATTTCCTGGTTGTCTGCAGTGCACGTACTTCTGCGCTCATCCACAGCTTCTCATGTTTAGCACGAGGGTGCTAGCCTCTATTCACTTGCTGCATGGACCTGGACGTAGAGCCGAGACAGCGCCAGTTCCAGCAAAAGTTTAATCTGTTTATTAATGAATATTCAGGCGGGTTATTGGCCGGGTTCTCATGTTTACATTTCGTTCCACCTTAAACAATGTACACCGAGTGTCTAAAATTATGGTTCCCTGTTTATTAATACATATTCTTTCTGTTTATTGCCCAGTCCCTCGTGTTTTACGCAGCCCGCTCTCAAATGGGTCCGTCCACTTTCAGTGTCCCTCGGAAACAATTCTGTTGTGTGTTGAGGTTTTCTGCATGTGTTTGGAAGCTGCATGTGTTTTCAGTGTTTGCTGGGCGTGTGAGACTTTGCAGCGCGTTCGGTTAAGGGTTTGCAAGCGGTCTCATTTTGATGCTTGTGTTTTCAGATCTTGCAGCGCGTTTGGCTAATGTTGTGCAAGTTGTGTCATTTTGATGCTGGTGTTTTGAGACTTTGCAGTGCGTTTTTAACTTGCAGTGCGTTGGGCTTTCTTGGCCACTGTAACATATAAATAACAACAAACAAATTTAAGAAAGCTAGGTACATTAAAGGAAGCAGTTTGGACATGTAACTAATAAAAAATGGTTAAATTAAGATTGAATTAATAAAAGTTTAAATAAGAAGATTATAAAGAATCTAAATAAACACATCTTAGTTTCCTTAAAAGAGGAAAACAGTGTATGAGAGAAAAGATATTTAAAATCAACCAATATGTCACGCCTCCTGGCTCTCTTCTCACCCCCAATCTCTCAGACTCCGTTTCCCATAACCTACCATTGACGAATCCCGTGTTTTCCAGATCTGAGTCTCCCGAGTATTGATCTCACCTGTAGTTAATCTAGTCTGTGTGTGTATACTCCTCTCTCACACAGCTCATTGTGAAGTGTTGCCACCGGTACTCTCCATGATTAATCTTGTTTAACGTCCGCTTGTTTCTTCACTCTGACTTTGTCTTGCCCTTCTGTTATGTCCACCTTTCTCTTGTTGCTGCTGTGGTTAAATACAAATCTGTTAAATAAACCTCGCCTTGAGTTTAGCTCAGCGCTCGTCACAATCTGTTTGTCCATCAACAAGAACACACAAGAAAACGTGTGATAACGTGTGATAACTATTAAAAAATCAGAAATGAAAAACAATGGAAAATAAAATCAAGTGATAAGATTATTACTAAATAAAAACAAGATTAATCAAGATGAATAATAGCAAAGCTAAAATTAACTATCATATACCCCCTACCCAAAATAAATAAATAAATAAAATTCAAGTAAATAAAAATAAGCAATAATAACAGCACTAATAAAAGTAAATGGTAAAAAAAAGCTAATAAAAAAGCAAGAGCTAAAAACTAAAAAGTCAAATAATGAAGATTAGGTAAAACAAGGCTGAGTGAAGGTTACAAACTAAAACTGTAAAATGATTAAGTGACATCAGTGAGCTGAGCTTTACAGATTCCTGTAGTGAATTCCAGCTCACTGGTGCACTGTAGCTAAAAGCACATTTACCCAGTTCAGTAAAAACTCGGTACCTGATCCAACTACTACAGCGCGAGTAACGAAGTGATGCATTCTGCCATACGCCCCGAGAGTGTTTCATAAATACATAGGTGACACCACAATAAGGAGACCTGTGGAATAGCTATTTTCATGATTAACACTAGTATAGGTTTCATGTAGTGTTAGTTAGGTCACCCCACAGAAAATCAAGCCCTTAACTTCCTTTACGACTGTCAGCGGGATGTTCTGATAGGAGTTGTGGCCTCATTGTATGTTTGGTAATTTTATTATGTTTTGTTTTCCATTTATCTTGTTTTGAAAATCTTTCCTGGTTATTCCAGCGGGGGACTCTTATTTTGAATATAAACGTTTTGGGAACAGGAAGGGGAAGTGTGGCAGCCATTTTCATGGAGGATTAAGTTTGGGGAAGACAGGCCTGGTGGTTCATAGTTGTTCAAGCCCTAACAAACTTCCACTCCTTTTTCTACTCTCTAAGACTCTCTACTCTACTCTCTATGTCTCTGAAGATTGGGTCCCCCTCTAACTGTGGAGATACGTCAGGGAACTGGCTGAGGATTTTGTTTTTTGCATTGCGAGGCCCTGTTTTAATTTTTGATTTTTGAGTATATTGGGCACATTGTTTGCTTGGGACAGTGGTTGTGGTTTGAAATTTTGGATTCATTAGAGATGCCTTTGCAATGGCTGCGTCCGAAACCGCCTACTACACCGGATGACGTTCTGCTTCTGGTGAGATTTTCAAGTATGCGAGCACAGCGCACTATGCTATCCCATGATTCCACTGGAGCTGTGGAGGCGTCCCGAGCTGAGAAAGAAAAAAATGTCGGGAAGCCGGACGTCGGATCTATACAAGTGTAAGTAAACTACAACTAAACACATTTTACAATGTTCAGAATTTGTGCAACACAAGTTATGTTATATAAAAGCCATTTTACACGTTCATAACAATGAATAGCAGGACCTCTATAGTGGTCACATGACGTCTTACGCAAAATGGCGTTGGCAAGATGGTGGACGTAGTACGTCCACGGTTGCATGGATGCTACGTACTCGTGGACTGAAAGAGCCTACTGCTTCACCGGTCGAGCAGTGCGCACTGGGTTCTATCTAGTACATGCTGACTAAGTAGGCGATTTTGGACTCACTCAGTTCCTGGACTTTATCCCAGCTAATGGATCTCCGCAGCAGATCTTCTGCTCTACTGCTTTTCTGCTTCTGATGCTATCAGTGTGTTGTCTGTTGTCTGGGGAGTATTAAGTAAAATCTGATTTTATTATTAACGGCTGAGTTGGTCAGATTGTTACACATATAACCCAGTGTGTGCCGCCTTCCCTAAGGAATACATTGTTTAATTCATTTTCCAGAGCAGTTTTCCGTTAAGGGGTTAGATACTGCCTCCTTGTGGTCATTTCGTATAGCTGAAGTAAAGAAAAGCCTGGCCCAACCTACTTCCTGTATCGGCTTGGGAGCGGAGACCACATTTTGAGGCAGCAGTTTTCCACTCAGAAAAGCAGCATAAACGTTTGAGTTCTGGACATTATTTGTCTGTAAGTAATGTTTCTGTCTTGGTGAACCAGATTCCATTTAGTTAATTCAGAATTATTTCCAGTTTCTAAGTTTGCCTAGCTTAGCTGCTAGTGATGCTAGTTCTATAGGGTTTTGTGTGTTGTTAGCATTAGCGTGTTTATGCACTTAAATGTATAGGGCTAGCTACCATGCTACTTCTGTATTTCTCATATGTGAAGTTGATATATCTTTTCCTTTCTTTGGGTTCTGCAGTTTTACCAATTACCACTAGCAAAAGACCTGTATAAATGCTGGTTGATACCTCAAGTAAACACAAGAAAAGTACGCCTTGTGGAGTCTTTAAAAAAATCAACAACTTTATTCAGGAGCAAGGGTTAGCTAGCTGTCTAGTTCTGCAAATTCAGGAGGACGCAGTGCGAGGGCAGCATAGTGTTTTTCCTGTCGTGCTGATGACGAGGGCCAACCAACCTTCATACAGATCACAGTGATGAGTTCTAGATTCAAGTTCTACATTGACTTGGCATCTGAATCAAGCTTTATTGGCCAAGTATGTTAATACCTATGAGGTAGTACACAACAAGGACGCAACACGCCTTCACACACACACCCATACCAACCATAACCTGCATACCTGTAAACCCTACACTGTAAGAACTTGTATGATTATATTAAAGTGCTGAGTGCAGCTCTCCGGATGTAGAGGCAGATAAGGGATTTGAAAGTGGAGTACAATAAGAAGCACCAGTCTTAGACATTCAGTACAGAGGATGGAGGGCTGTTTGATACTCTTACCAAGATAAATAAGAGGTGCAACACAGGAAGGACAGACCGAGAGAAAAATGTCCAGAATATAGATTTTATATATGCATGTAACGCATGATAATAATTATTAGTGTTAACGGTACTCTGTATTCTGTGCTCTCTTAGTAAGTACCAGACGTGTGGACTCGAGTCACATGACTTGGACTCGAGTCCAACTCGAGTCACTAAACTGATGACTTGTGACTTGACTCGACAACATTACTAAAGACTTGCGACTTGACTTAGACTTTACCTTTACTGACTTGGACTTGGAATCGGACTTGAGCTTTAAGACTCGAAAAGACTTGACAACCCTACTTTAACATAATGAATAAGTAAAACTGAATCACATAACTGGATCATTTTATATTAAATGGCGATGTAACGCTAGGGAGCTGAGCCGCTCAGCCCAAATGATCCGTAACCTAGCAACAAGTAAAGCCGTAACCAAACAGCCAATCACGGGAAGCTTTGAGGGGGGCGCCAGTGTTGAATTTGTGCGGAGAAGACGAGTAACATGATCCCAAAAATAATCCTGTTCAACTACAAAGATTATAATGTAGTAAATAAAAGAAGAACTGCGGTATGCAAGACATGTGGAGTCAAGATCACAGATGGAGGTGCAACCACTTCAAACTCGACATTTGTGGCTGCCCAAAGAACAGTTAGCCGGTGCTGTGTATATTTCGCGTCTAGCAGTTAGCAGTTAGCATGCTAGCAAAACGTAGTGACATAATAATAAACAACAGCGAAATGTAAACAAAGCTGTTTGTCCTCTGTTCGTCCCTCTCTCACCACCGTTCACTGTGAGAGATTTTTACTGAAAATTAAAGTGTTTAGGAACCACAGCATCTCAGCCACGACGTGGTGAATTAGCATAGCAGAGCAGAAAAGTGTCCAAAACACAAGCAGTTCACACACATGCTGTGGTATATATATATATATAAACATAATATATCTCGTCGCTGTCCAAGGAAAAAAACAAGTATCTCCAAAAAGACAACTGGGCAAGAAAGGTTTTTGAACACAAGAGAGGTCCCAAAAAACCTCATTCAAATTTTTTTAATTTAGTCAAATTATAAGTCAATGGAACCAGGACGTTTTTCTAAGCAATTTTGGGCCATTTCTGGTTGGTCTATTCATCATGTAGATCTCCACACAGTGTAAACGCTGCCGCTGTTTTCAAATTATGCATAAAAGTCCAAAATGGACAAAAAAATGGAGATACATGTTTTTCATTGGACGGCGCAACGATATATATATTACAGGTCCATACATTAACGCTTATGGGTTTAGAATGTGATGTCATTAAAAAATTCCTGTAGGTGGAATGTGTTCTCTACTACTTCGTTTTATAGTGTGCTTGGTGTTCCTCAACCTTGGCCTTCGAGGGGCCCAACTGCCCTGCACATTTTAGTGTTTTTTTTTTCTGCTTCAACACCTATTTTTAACTCAGTAATGGGCTGGTTATGAGGTGATTAGTTGGATCAGATGTGTTGGGGAGAATGGAAAACAATAAAAAAGTGCAGGGCAGTGGGCCTCCAGGGCCAGGGTTGAGAAACAATGATGTAGTGTACTTTTGTTAGCCTGTTTTACCCGAAATTTATAGCATACTGAAACAGCTCATATGATATCATGAATCATATGATCTATTCTTGTCCTTTCCTAATTTTTTTTAATCCATAAACCTTGACTTTTTTGTTGTTGTAAACTGTGGTATAATGTCATTCATTTTTTTTCCATACTGCGGTTTAGTACATATCTATTAGAGATTACAGTAAGTACTTTTGTTTACTGCACAGTACTTTGCAGGTTATTTAGTCCTAATCCTCAAATTATTTAATTAACGATTTGCACTACTTGTTCCTGTTAAGTAAAATAGCACTTTGTTGTTTGAACTGTTTGAGAGATGATGCAAGCAAGTTGTTTTGTTATACTAAATACAAACTTTAAAAACATTTTTATGATTATGTCAGTTTAATATACTATGAATCAGTGCATCAGTTATGTGAAAATCAAATATTTTAGAAATGACATCTGGTGACTTGACTAGGACTCGAAGTTTAATAGTATCTTGGGGACTTGAACTTGAGACTGCTTGTATTGACTTTGGGACTTTGACTTTGAGACCTTGCTTGTATTGACTTGGGACTTGACTCGAGACTTGCTTGTATTAGGACTTGGGACTTGACTCGGAGAACTTTGCTTGTATTGACTTGGGACTTGACTCGAGACTTGCTTGTATTGACTTGGGACTTGACTCGTGACTTGATTGTTAAGACTTGAGACTTACTTGTTACTTGCAACTTAGTGACTTGTTCCCATGTCTGGTAAGTACCCTGTACAGAGCCACTGTGCACACACCCACAAACAGCCTCAAGCTAAGGTTGCAGGTATGCCATGCTGACGTCTGTGGATGAGCTACTCTCTTGTTTGTTAAAGACAAGGTGTGTTATAAAGAGTGGCCTGCTGTGTGGTTAATATCGCACCTGTAGCAATTGTAGTCACCTGTATAGCCTCAAAATGTATCAGACAACTCAGGATAGGATGAAATCACTGATAAACTGTAAACTGCTCATATTTGGTGCACATAGTGAATGAGTGTACTGTGAAATTTTTTGGTGGTGGAAAAATAGCGCATTTGCAGTTACACTCCTATGGGTCTGGCTGTTCATGGGTAACAACTTGATTACAAGTGAGCCGATTTACAAATCGGATGATGCTGAATCCTCAATGATCTTTTGTTAAGTACAAAGTTAAGAGCTTTAGTGTATATTAACAATCAATTCTGGTCATCGTGTTACCTCAACTAGCGAATGCTAAAAATGTGTGAAATTGTCATGTCACATTATTATTACCATCAGCAAATACCCAGAGTAGCTGCCGTGTCCTGTGGCACAGACAACAGCTAGATGGACTGGGAGTACCTTAAGATCCTGGCAGGCTGTCACAGGTTTCTGGGGCTATGCTGACTGATGTGCATCCCATAGCTGAAGGGAGGATCTGTAGAGTGAACACAATGATTGAGGTGGTCCCACAGATGCTCAGTTGGGTTCAAGCCTGGGGAATTAGAGGGCCAAGGTAGTACTTGGAGGTTTAGGTCAATGCTCTTCCAACCAATGTGATATGTTTCATTGTCCTGCTGGAATATTCCATGTGCCCTGCGGAGGGCAATCAGCATGCATGGGTGTATGTGATCTGCAAGGATGGATTCATACCACCACATGGATGAGTGGGCCCAGAGACACAGAGCTACGCAGTGCTGCTGTCAAAAGTAGGAAATGGTCATGATAATGTGACTCTGTAGTTTCCTGCAGAACTTTTAATGCCATCACTTTGTTGAGGCTTGTGCTAATGCTGTCCTGTCGATTAAAAAAAAACCCAGCACATTAGCAATTTAACTTTTAATTTTCTTTTTACAGTTTTTTTTATTAGGGTCCTAGCCCGTAGTGCAGGGACCCTATTGCATTTGTTAGGATTTTTCTTCTTCTTATTATTTTTTTTCTCGGCTGAAACATGTTGTAGAGCAAAGGTCAATCTCAATGAAACTTGGTACACATGTCTCTCTCAGGCCCCTGATTAATGATCTTAACACTTGGAGGATTTCTGAATTATTCTAAGGCCTTTAATCTCACTTCTATGTGCCACAATGTCCCTTCATGCTATAAGGGCCTGTATACATAAGCCTCAGCCTCTATAATGTTAATAGACCACTGATCTCTATTTATGGCGAATGAAGACCTGATGATAAACTCCTATATGTTTTACCTCTCGTTACCTGTCTGTAAACAAGGCCCAAACTGCTTTAAGCCTTCTGAAGCTTCAAGGGTTAAAACAAGCTGAATAGTTCTCAGTGGGCCTCTACAACACTGAGCTGAAAGTGAGATGTCTTCTTTACTGCCTGTTTTGACCACTTCCTTTTTTGAACACTAGATGGAGCCAAATACAAACGAATGACATGGTTCCAAACGACATGAAAACTGCCTGAGCTGTTAAACCTTTATCTTGATAGACCTAGAAACAAGGTCCGAACTGCTTTAGGCCTTGTGAGGCCTTTCTGGTCCAAAAGGTTTCAGTGGGCTTATGACATGCTACGACCACCAATTGCCGCTTGCGGCTGTATTTATTGTTTATTTTCATATAATAATTATTGTTTAATATTGACTGACTGTTTATTTCCAAATATAAAAACTGAAAGAATTGCCATATTTTCAGTGTGATAACATTTTCCAGAAGTAATCCCATCACAGTTCAAGAGAAGTGATTAGTCGTTTGTATTGGATTACTCTGCTTGACTACCAACTACTAAAACAGGGTATTGGTTTTGAATTCCGGAACAAGATCTGTGTTTTCTGCCAGTGTAGTACAGTTGCAGATAATGCACAAATATTACAATATCAAGAAATGAGCAGTAATATAGACTGTCAAATAACCACACCCACATCCTTCTAGGTTCTCTAACAATGAATCAACCAGTCTACTCAAAACGTGTCAGTTTCAGTCGGACAGTGGTTGGCATGCCTCTCCTCCTCAGCTCATCCTGCAACTGAAGATAAATTGAAGAAGAGTTGGTTTTCTGTTGAGCTTCAGATGTGCTTTAGAAAAGGGTAATAATGCAGAATGTAAAGAGTAAGAATGTGTTATGATGTATAAGTAATGGTACTAACTTGCCTGTTGTAGGAAGGCCTCCTGGACCGTGACATCTCGTAGGTTCAAGTGCTTGACCTTCAGTCGCACTGCAACAACACCAGAACAGTTACACAAACATTCCATCGGTTAATGAATTAAGCATATTGAGAGACATCACAGAGTAGTTTCACACATACAAAGCCACTTACTTGTCTCTTATTCTTTACTTAGGCCTCAGTTCAAGTCAAAGAACAAAGTCATAAGATCTGACTGGCTGAGCCACTTTCAAAGGTGTTTGAAAAAGCTTGATGTATAAAAACAAGAATTGTGATTTGCTAATTCTCTTAACTTTTAACTCACTAAGGCACAAAGGTTTCCAACGTTTTAACTGACCAACTCGGTTGTATTTCGCAAAATCTGAGTTACATCACCTTTACCAATAGTCACACTTCATATAAGGGTTTGGGATTCTGCTTGATACAAGACTTCAGCTGCTTAGTAGTTTGTGGCTGTTGTTGTCTGATTCTTCATAATGCACCATGCCTTGTCAGCTGTTAAAGCACAGGCAGAATGAGAGATTGATACTGTACTACTGACAAGAACATCCCATTTTCTCAGGGAGAAGACGTCTTGATGGCTGCATACATATATCGAAAATCTCAGTACACGCCTCCATGTCAATGGTACCTTCACACATATCCAACTCACCCATTAAACTGGTGGCAGAAGTGGACTTTTGCAGCATTGGCTGATAAAGTCTGAAGGGTCTTTTTTGTCTTGGGCTCAGGGAGCCAATCATTCCAACCATCTTAGATGAGTTTGGGCCCAGAGAACGTACTGATTGTTACAGGAATCACAAATGATTGTTACACACCAAAGTTTATAAGTATAATATGAGTATAATATAAGTATAAACTTACTTATATATAAACACACATATACACAAAATATATATATGTGTGTGTGTGTGTGTGTATGTATGTGTGTGTGTGTGTGTGTGTGTAAATGCCATGTATGACTATATATTTTGTCATTCTTTAAAAAAAAAGTTACTTCCAGAAAAATGTTACTTCCAGCTGGTGCAACGGGTATGGGAAGAGTGGGGGGTATGTTCGTTTATTGTATATTATAATCTGTGCAAATTCAATAATATAAAAGTAAAAAAAAAAAAAAAGATTCATTTTCTGATACATCGACCCAACTGATCCCAGTGCTAACTAATGGCAGCAAAAACCAACAAAAGTGGCTCGATTAAAAAGGACAGGTTGAAACATTTTGTGCAAATACTCAATTTAAAAAAGCCAATAGTAATAAAACTGGCTCCTGCTTTATGCTGTCGCCAATAGCTGTGTAGTTACACTGTAACAGTGTAACTACTGATAACTGGTCATGGATGGATTACAGTAGTACAGTCTTGCCTGATTACAGTGTACAGTGTAAGACAAGGCAGGACAAGTTTATTTGTATCATCTTTCATACACTGCTGTCGTTCAAGGTGCTTTGCAAATGAGAAGCTACAGATAAGATCTGTGGTTGCTGCATGATGTATTTTACCACCTACTTTATGGACTGACTTTTACATACCTGGGCATCTGCTGTTGCTATTTAAATGCAATGTACACTGGTTGGACAATCAGTAGTTCAGGATGTAACATATGCAATTATGTAAGAGCAAATACACATGACGTCAGACTTAATTTGATACGCATGCACTTACATAAGATGTTCTACTGTAATCCATTTATACCAGTAAATACATGGCAGGACGTTACACTGTTGTTTCTAATATGTAACTACAGTTATTGGAGACTTAATATAGAGGAGAGCATGTAATTAATAAATGGTTATTATTACAGTGATTTTAAATGTTTTTTTAATCGGTTTACAGAATGTACCTGGTCTATATAAAGAAATGTAAGGCTATTAAGCAGTTAATATACATTTATGGAGATTTATGTCTATGCCAGATATAAGAGGCATGCTCTCAGCTAGTTAACAGTTAACGAGTTAAAACAAAACACCTAAAACATGGGACATACCTGTTGTTCTCTTGATTGTAGTTTTGGGGGGTGGGGTTTTAGCATTCTCGCTGATGTCTAAAAGGAATTACAACCACAGAGAAAAAATGTAGAACAAGATTATCCAACGTCATGGATGTAAATGTCCCTTCTTAAGCATCCAAAACTACTTGACTGCTAGTGGTGCCCCCTTTGTGGAGAATTTTTTAACCTGCTAAATGTGAGTATGTGAGTGGAGTGATGTGAGTGAGTGAGTGACCCATAAGTTTCTATAGCATTCTGTAATATTATTATATATTATTATGGTTGCGCATTGCAAAGCATTCCAACTCCATATTGTCCGGTATGATCTGCTGATGTGGGCTTGTATACAGCTTTTGGATCGGATGCAAGAATTCCGAGCAGGAAGGAATTTTTCCGGAATTTTTTCCCATAGAGAATGAATTGGAGCGAAAAACGCGTGCCTATCTAACCCACTTCCGCTCGACTTAGACACACCAAATCGGATACACTGGAAACAGGAATTCAGTGATGGATTGACCCCCATCCCTCGTTCCTCCCATAGAGTCCCAGTCATTTTTATACACACCTAAAGCCGGCGCGAATTTTCACACAAACACTAAGGGCAGGTCCCCAAGCTTTATCCCACAGCCATACTGACCCGCACTCGTCTATCTGTTATATATCCATCCCTCGTTCCTCCCATAGAGTCCCAGTCATTTTTGACCCAAACCAAGCAGTAATGCTTTCCTTCGCTCGAGAGCCACCAAACTAAGGTCAGGCCCCCAGACGGTAATCCACAGTCATACCGACCCGTACTCGTTTACTCATCCCTCGTTCCTCACTGAGCAAGCTGCGCAACCATCCCACATTTCATTCAGGAAATGCACTTTTCTAGTTATTTTTGGCCTTTATGGGAGACAAAAAAATACAATACATTCTCTGCAGGTAGCAAACTTTAAATATAGATAGACTAAATGTATAGTTTACAATTCCGAGGAGAATTCCCTGTAGACTGGGATTTTAACCACTGCTGGTCGACCCGTATGACCCTACGCTTCCATACACCTTCAGATTTAGCTACTTCTTTCACACGATGGTCTTTGGCCACGCCCAAATCCGGTCACTCCTTTTAGCCAATCATTAACATCTGCTTTGGAGCCATTTTCCACACATGGAACGAGACATTCCCTGCACTGTAGCACCTCTTCCCTGTATATGAATCCCGTCACTCACACCCTGGATTTATTTAGAGCCCCATCTGCAGAAGCCTAAAGTTACTACCACCTTAAACATGCAAGGTGACTCATTATTGTCCAGTAAGCTCCTCTTTGTGTGAATACAGTAGTACAAGTACTGAGGAAAAATCTTCCCACTGGAAATATTTGCCCTAATCCAGTATGACTGTTTTCAAGATGGCCGCCATGTTCTGGACATAGCCTAAACAATAGGCCCCCACACCCATTACTTGCTGGGTGATGATATTAAAGTTAAATAAATATCATTAATTTAGTTACTTTAAATTGTACTCCATTTCTACCTGAGAAGGTAACCCTGAAAGCCCAGCGGCCTGGGACGTTCACGTTGCTTGTATTACTGAGATTTGAAACATTGGCCTGGATGGTGCTGTCTGACCACAGTATTTCAAAGTTGTGTGAGGAATTGGTACCATATCCAGCCTGCACAGAGAAGACTATTAAAACAGAAAACACAGCAAAAATGTTTTATAAAGTGAATATGATATTCAGATCCTTGTACCTCCACTGGTCCACTTGTTGGAGTAATGGAACCGTAGTTCATCAGAACAAAGAAAGAATTTCCACCAGATATCAAAACCACTTGAAATGATGCTTGCTAAAAGGAGAAGGAGATGGCATTCAAAACATGGCGGCCATTATTTCCGCGTTCTGTGACTTTAATGTTTTATTAAGGGGAATCTAAGACACCTTTCAGACTCAGGCGTACATGTAACAGTTCCCATGATATATACTACATATACTCTTGATGGGTCACAGTATTATATATCTGCCATATTTCCACCTCAGATACAGTTATATTTAGTTGCGCAGTGTAAAAGCTCTAGTTCTCCTTTCAGCTTAGTGAATATTCATGATGGACCAACCAATAGAATCGCTCCAAACTGCTTAGTAATAAACCTTGTTTTATCAGCTCCAGTGCAGGTTAAGAAAGCTGGTTCCTCCTCCTGTAAAGCTCCATTCTGGAGGTGTTTAAGGTGGACTGTATAATTCAATGAGTGCTAGTTTATAGTTTGGTGTCCTCATTTTTATTCTACAGTAAAGCTTTTAGATAAACATGTGGAGAACCTTCTATGAGTAGCCGTCTAGACTTTTGGCTGGTAGTGCTTCTAAAATTACATCCATCAGCTATAACAATAAAACCACCACCTTGTATCTATACACTAAAGGAGCACTCTGTATCTCTACAGGTACAGACTGTAGTCCATCTGTTTCTCTGTTTTCTGTATTACCCTGTTCTTCAATGGTCAGGACCCCCCCAGGACAACCACAGAGCAGGTATGATGTGGTTGGTGGATCATTCTCAGCACTACAGTGACACTGACGTGGTGGTGGTGTGTTAGTGTGTGTTGTGCTGGTGTGAGTGGATCAGACACAGCAGTGCTGCTGGAGTGTTTAAACACTGTGTCCACTCACTGTCCACTCTATTAGACACTCCTACCTTGCTGGTCCACCTTGTAGATGGACAGTCAGAGATGATAGCTCATCTGCTGCTGCACAGTGCAGTGTTGGTCATCCTCTAGTCCTTCATCAGTGCCCACAGGACGCTGCACACGGGATGCTGCCCACGGGACACTGTTGTATGGATAGTTTTGGTTGGTGGACGATTCTCAGTCCATCAGTGACACTGAGGTGTCCAGAAGCACTGCTGTGACTGATCCACTCACACCAGCACGTCAGTGTCACTGCAGTGCTGAGAATGATCCACCACCCACATCATACCTGCTCTGTGGTGGTCCTGTGGGGGTCCTGACCACTGAAGAACAGGGTAATACAGTATACAGAGAAACAGATGGACTACAGTCTGTACCTGTAGAACTACAAAGTGTCCTATATGATCAGTGGAGCTGATAGAATGGAGAGTGAGTCTAGATACAAGGAGGTGTGTTTAATGTTATGGGTGATCGGTGTATAATAGCACTGTTATGATTTAATGACAGGTGCCATAATTGGAGTTGACTGTAAATGTGTATGTGTGTCTCAGTGAGGGAAGAAAAATGCAGTGGTCCAATCTGTGCTATATACTCACCGAGCCTGGGTTGCTGAAGTACGCCACTTTATCCCATGTAGCAACAAAGACCCAAGAGGCAGTGAAGGTAACTCCTGGGTAGTGCTGGCCTATGTCCAGCGTGGCCTGTGAGAGTACACTGCCGTTAGTGTACTGGTTATATGAAATTGTACCATTTAAGCTTTTAATATCAGTCCAGAACGGAGCGATGATATCTCTTCCGCTATTAGCAGTAAACCGAATGGGTATAAAGGCGCTGGATGGCTCATCAAATGTCAGGTACCCGTTGTTGTTGACCTGCAAGTGAAAACAAAACCAGAGATTCTGAAATAGTTGTTTCTGTGACCAGTCATAATTCAGAGCTAGGATTAGAATTACTTTCCACTCACGTATAGCTGAGAGTAGTTGTGTCCAAAGTAAGAAAATGGACTCTGTAGCCGTATAGCAGTAGAACTTCCATCGTCATCGGGTTTGTTAATAGTGTCTCCGGACCCAGAGCCGAATGGATAGAATAGTGATGGTGACGCTGTAAGAGAGGGACAGATTATCTGCATGGCGGCATGTTTTTAACAGTACATGGGTGAATTTTGATGGTCTCCATGTCCTGGCGGTTAAAAGCATGCTCGAGAATAGAAGTTCAACCCAAAGCATTGTTTCAGAACTTCAGTATACAAAACAGCACATTGACGTGGCATTGAAGGCACTCCAGGGCTAGCTGGAGATTAGGTAATCAGCGTTCTGGAAGGTGGCTGGCCCATGAGTGCCATTGAGCAAGATGCCTAACCCCGCACTGTTCCCGGGTGCTGTGTATAGGGTGGCCACTCTCTCCAAACAAGTGCGCTTACTGCCCCCTAGTGTGTGTATGTGGTTGTTTAACAGCATGGATGGGTTAAATGCAGAGGGCAAATGGTACATGGTTTGAAATTTTAATTCTACAAATAATCAATAATTAAAGAAGAAATTAAGCCCGCTTGAAAGCACAGCTGGGAATTACAATACACAACTAGCTGCATTTCTGAGTTCTGGATTGATTCCCGGATGAATCAACAAACAAACTTCAGTTAAGTACAGTTAGTTCTATTTAAGTATATTTATATCGTCGCTGTCCAATAAAAAACATGTATCTCCATTTTTGTTGATTTTTACTTTAATGCCTCATTTGATCACATGATATGATGTTTACATGGTGTAGAAATTTCATGAGGTATGGACCAACAGTAATGGTCCAAAATGACTTTGAAAGACGTCTGGTTCCATTGACTTTCATTCAACTTGAATGAGGTTTTTGGCCTCTCCTGTAAAGGTGCCATTTTGGAGATACCTGTTTTTCTTTGAACAGTGACAATATATAGCATATGTACATGTTTAGTAAATAAAAGTAGCACACTCTCAGTACATTTAATTCTAAATTCAAGGAAGTATACTAAGTTTACTTATTATGTGGTATGCTGTAGACTTAATTACTTGGTAGAAGGTCCACAAGTCCGCTCTTTTCCTTTGAAACCACTTAAATGGTTAGTATTAGTCCACAAGGAGCTTTAAATAGTGGCTATAGAACTCAAAGCAACAAGGATATGATTATCACATGGAAAGTTTTTGAAAATCTGAAAAACAGAACTTTGAAAACATCTAGTGTGTAGCAAGAAATGATGTCTGGGCAAGTTAAAGTATCTTATATCTAATTAGTATGTCTTTTTTTTAAATTTGTTTGAGACAATTTTGAGATGATGAGCTGATTTTATTTATTTTTCCTTTTTATAGTAAGTAAATTGTTTTCTCTATACTTGCAAATAGTTGAGCTTATTAGTGATTGCACAACTCTATTGTTATCCATTTTCTTCATCTTCTTCTGCTTCTTGGTACACGTGCTTTTGTACACTAATTAGTCCAGCAGTTTCTGAGATGTTGATCATTCCATCTCCAGAATGTTTGGCCTGTTTGTGAATGGTGTGCTTGTATACAGCCTTTTGGAAAAAACCCAATAAGTCCACCCTTAAAAGCACTTTTAAATGGTTAGTATTGGTCCACTAGAGCGTTGGAAGGTGGCTGTATAACTCAAAGCAACATGGAATCATTTCTATCACACAGAAAGCATTTGTATCTGTAAAACTGAACATTGAAAACATCTAGTGTGAGACATCTAGTGTTGCTCCACTCTTGGCAAGTAAAATCATCTTCTATGTAAAATTCTGAATTTTAGAATTTTTTAGAATTTTATCTAAATGCAGAATTTTTCCACATTAAGAATGATCTTGTGGAAAGGTACACACCCATCTACTGTACTTCTGCTCAACCATCAGACATCGTTTCACATACACTCTCAGGATAGACACCCAAGCACAAATTCAATATTGCTTTGCCCTACACTCGTTTGTTTATCTTTGTTTCCCCAGCCCTCATTCGTCCTATAGAGACCTATTCATTTTGGACCGTCCCTAAATATTATTGTTTCCTTTACCCGACATCTACCAAACTGCATGTACTCACTCAGGGCAGATCCCTAAACTCTATTCCACAGCCATGATAACCCATACTCACTCCTCCGTGTGTCATTTATTCATCTCTCGATTCTCCCATAGACTCCCAATTATTTTTAACAACACCTTAGCAACTGCTTAGCAATAAGCTTAAGCTGTACAATCGCTCTGTAGGAAATGCACGCTGGACTTTTAACATGTGTGCTTGAAAGAAGCAAAATTATTGGACAGTATAGCAAAGAATTGGATTTGCTAATGACTCCTACATCAAGTAAAAACCAATCTGAAAATAAATCTTAAAATGAGCTTAAAACA
This sequence comes from Prochilodus magdalenae, assembly GCA_024036415.1. NCBI lineage: Eukaryota > Metazoa > Chordata > Actinopteri > Characiformes > Prochilodontidae > Prochilodus > Prochilodus magdalenae. The sequence goes on from JAMWET010002490.1 coordinate 270,316, forward strand.
AAAAAGAAAAATGGAAATTTTATTGTATCAACTACTGTGTATATATAAGACAGCTATACTTGCCAAGATATAATTTTTTGCAGTGTAGATCCGATCATATAACAAGAAAATTTGATTTACTGAAAATTCATTTAACAAGTAAAACAAAAATATTGATATAAGATCATTTTCCTTGTCAACTATTTATATTTTTAGCAGTATACGTCCAATCATATAGCAAGAAAATCAGATTAACTGAAAACACATTAAAGTAAAATGTATTTAAAAGTTAAATAATCTTACAATGAGCTTAAAACAAATTCAGAATTTTAAAATATATAAACTAGATATGAGAATTTACCTGCCAGCTACATGTTTTGCAGTGTAGGTCCAATCACAACAAAGAATAAATAAATAAAATGAACACTTGAAAGCCATTACCTGGTTGCGTTGCTGCGAGTCCACCTAAGTAGTATTCAGAGAAATGAGAAATATTTAGAGACTTTTAAAGGTAGCCGTCGGTTCACTAAGCCATGGGTTTGAAATGGCGAAAAGTTTAAAGAACATACTTAACATTAATATGACAGACACCGTCTTCAGAGGCGCCACAGGCATCACCGCTGAAGGCCTCATGGTCTCACTGGTTGGAGATATCACGGTGCCTCAGTTCTGTTGTCTCCACGACTGAACTAAACCACTCTCCTGAGGCAGAAGGATGCTGCACCGTGTCTAAAGGGCAGTTCAGACTGAAACACTTCTTTGCTGTCACATCATTCAAATAAGTTTGAAGTCCCACATCTGGGGAAAAGGGGGACATTTCTGTATGCCCGTTACGACTTTCCATGGAACATGGCTAACCTCTAATACAAATGACATTCAAATTAGCCGGATGCTAAATACACTGGACAGAGCAAAGAGAATGATGTTGCTATGCAGACTCTGTGTAAATAATGTCAGTGTGCCGGGCTAATTTGAGTCCCAGCACCCTTAAAATAAGAGGAATAAGCCATCGGTTTGTTGTTTTTATTTTTTTAATGGACGTTTGTCTGTGATAAGCTGGTAAATGCTATGGTACACATTCTCTCCCCTACCCTAGCCCTGCTCCATATTCTTATGTTACTTGTTGTTTTCAGTAAATCAAATTTTCCTACTATATGATCAGATCTATATTGCAAAAAATGATATCTTGGCAAGTATAGCTGTCTTACATATAGTTGATATATCATAAAATTTCCATTTTGAGATTTAAGCTCATTTATATGTGATATAGAATATGGGTATATGTGATATAGATTATGGGTGTATGTAATATAGATAAGTGTATATGTTATATAGAATATAGGTATATGTAATATAGAATATGGGTATATATATATATATATACCTAATGTGGTATAATGTGGTACCTATATATAAGTAAAATATATAAAGCAGCAGGATAGTAAACTTATTTTAGATTTCAGCTTCCATTTCAAAAGGGGATCGATTCAGTATGTTGGTTATTACACTTTCAAATTTTTAAAGTGAGTATTAAAAATTGGTTTTACTGCAGGGGCTGGATTGACCATGTTATCTCACGACAAACAGTCATTGCACTGCCGAACAAGCCTATGTTGTAACGGTGGCAGCGTCTGAATAAAAGGAAATACCATGTTTAACAAGGTAAATTTGCTAAACAAATCCATCCCCCTTATTCATCCCCATTTTGTGCCATGTAGTCATTCATATAATCATGTATCCTGGTATGTAATTTGCATGTGCTACCTACAACAGTCATTTTTTTCTTCTAAGGTCAAAATGAAGAGATGAGACCAATCTAGAAGTCTGATAGTAGTCTGATAGTTATGTAGCGCTCTGGTTCCAGAACGCAGTCTGTAACCAATCATTTAGAGATGGACCTTTATAGCATTGTTTGGGGTCTTCTGTCCTGGGGTCTTCAATCCTTGGGGAAATCAAACTCTTTCCCAGGGGCTATGGTTGAGAGGCTATTGGACTTGGTCGTGAATTTAGCTTTTGGGCAAACTTAAAGGCTAATGGGAAAATATGGAAACAATAGAAAGTGAGGAAGTAAAACAAGGTACAAGATGATCCGACTGAAGGAAAGGCACAATAGGACCCTTTCACTGCCGGGGAGGTGCTATAAACTCCACAAGCGATCTTTTCAAACATCTTAACCTACCATCATGAAACTAATCGATTAAGCCAAGTCAAGTCAGCATTTATTTCTAGAGTGCCTTTTACAACAGATGTTGTCACAAAGCAGCTTTACCAAGAGTCTGGTGTCTGAGCCCCCAGTGAGCAAGCCAAGGAGAAACTCCCTCAGGTCAAAAGGAGGAAACCTCGAGAGGAACCAAGACTCAAAAGGGGAACCCATCCTCCTCAGGTCAACACCAGATAAGAAGACAAGCACAGGAGAGGAGCGTTGAGTGTTTGTAAGGTGGAGGAATGAATGTCTGATTGGTCTGTAGTTAAGTAGCCGGGTCATCGGATGGGTCAGCAGGATACAGGCCCAGCTTCCACAGTGCAGGACAGCCAGGAGCTCCATGGTGGTTAAAGGCATCAGTGGCTTCCAGTCAGAGCAGATGTAGCACCAGCATCAGCCTGCACAGGATGGGCAGCAGTTCAGCTCAGACAGAGAGATCAGACAGACTGTTAGCTCTGACAGAAGACCTGAACACACTAAACGGTGTTAACAGAGTGCAGCAGTGACTCCGGCAGGCCTGGCTCTTACAGCATAACTAACAGGGAGAGCCAGAGGGTCACACAGACATGAGGGCTCCCTGAGAAGTCGGCGCCCCTCTGCTCCACCAAAGGTCTCAAATGAACAGGACAGACTCTGTAAGCCCTTTTATTTCCAGGCTGCTGTTTTGCACTGTTTCTAGTGACTGGTTTCCAGGATCTGGGATTTCAAATGGGATCAGCCATCATCATTTTAACCAGCATGCAGGGCGAACAAACCAGAGGGGAAGACGAGATCGGAGTAGATGGACAGTCCAGGTGAGAAGCCGAGAAACCCAGTCCAACCAGGCAAATTAATCCAATGGGGCAAGCAAGAGAGGGCAAAGGGCAAAGCGGAGCAAAAGGTTAAAATACAAGAGAGACAGACGGAAAATGGAGAACGCTTGGTGACCCAAAAGGGTTGGCAAAACCTTGCAAAGTGAATTAGCAAGAGAACCCATATAAATAGGAACATCGCTGATTAAACACAGGTGTAAGCATTTAGAACTCTGGAGACGTGACTGGTCCGGGGAGCCCAGTGGGCGATGGAGACGGGGGACAAGCCCAGAAGCATGACATTAAGTAGAACTAACTGTACTTAACTGTACTATTTTGATACACCTCTTAGATTCTTTGAGAGATACTTAAGTACATGTTAAAGTACATTTCTAGTACATTCAAAAATTATATATATATTTAGTTATTTGTTTATTTATTTATTTACATATACAGATACACAACAATTACATGTACTTGTAATATACACATGCACTTGTATTTAGGAGGTACTGAAAGAAATATCAGAGCTACTCTTGTTGTACTTTGGTACTTTGGTCTACAGTTGGTAGAGATTGGTACAGAGACTAAGTTAAAAGTAAAGTACTGAGTAGTGAGACTGAAGTAATCTGGTAATCCCATGCCATAAAGTAATGCCATCACATATTGTAATTTATAAGGGATTACTTGTGGCTGCCCCAACACTGGTATACAGCAGTAAGTCTTCATCAATATCATTGTATTATACAGTTATAGGTGTCAAACTGCCACCGCCTCATTCCTCTGGACCACTCAGAATCTGAATCGGCCCCTCATTGGTGTGTCATCTGAATGTGTGTCATGTTCATTTTGACAGTGATTGGCATGCCCCTCTTTCTCAGTTCATCCTGAAACTGAAAACAACGATAAAAAAGGTTACTTATTTTTTTAAGCTGTACACAAGCGCTAAATGACCATAAGTATGTGGACACCTCTCCACCACACCTGTATTCGCTCTTGTTTTAGAACCATGGACTTTTACCCGAAGTGTATGCCGCATTTAGCCATAAAAAACATTTGTGAGCTCAGATCTGACTCGCAATTAATGTTCCAGTTAATCCTAAAGGTGTTCAGTAGGGTTCTGAGCACTCTGCAGGTCACTGGAGCTTTTCCCACCAAACTTTACGAAGCTGGCTTTCTGCACAAGCAAAGTCACTGTGGAACAGGAAAGGGCTCATCCCTAAAATGCTTTCTAGAAGTCAGAAGAATGTAATTGTCTAAAATGTCTGGGTGTTCTGTAGCATTACCATCATCCATCACTGGAACTGAGGAGCCCAAACTCCCAGACCTTTATGCCTGCTCCACCACCATGCATTCTGGTAGGTAGTGTTCTCCTATAGCATTAACATCATGCTTCACTGGGACTGATGAACCCAAACCATTATCCCTCCTCTGTCGCTATGCATTTTGGTAGGTAGTGTTCTCCTGGCATTTGCCAAAATCTACCGCCAGTGTCTATATGGATGATACCATACACAGATAGGTAGGGTCAGAAAGACAATAATTTGGAGTGTCCACATACTTTTGGCCACAGTGTATTGGAAAATAAGATATCTTAAAGCAAAATGGAGATCAGTCAGTGCATGGCAATCTGACTGTGTGCAATTAAGAAACAACGTTAACTTGCCAGTTGCATGAAGATTATTTGGTTTCTGGCGTCTGTTAGGTTCAGGCCTGTCACCACTTTCATTCGCCATGCAAGAACGGCAGCTGCAGGAAAATCACAATCAGCAAATCAATACCTTTCTGTAATTAATACATTTTCACAGATACTTCATTGGACCATATCCCATGTGATCTGCTAATTTATTATCAATACTTTTTAGTAGTACCTTAGTACAGCTCTGGAAATAAATAAGAGAGCACTCCAGTTCCTTCTGAAATCAGCATCTCCACATGTACAGCAGGTTCTTAGTGAGGAACAGAAGGTTGGGTTCTGGCTTTACTGACAGATACACTGAGCGTCTGGTTCATAAGAACAAGGTCAAGCAGCAAACACACAGGACTACACAGCTACAGACTGGTAGAGGGCCAAACCCACTCTCTACTGACCATGATGAGTGCCACTTCATTCCAATGTCCCTTAACCACTGTAAGATGACCAGACATGGGAACAAGTCACTAAGTTGCAAGTAACAAGTAAGTCTCAAGTCTTAACAATCAAGTCACGAGTCAAGTCCCAAGTCAATACAAGCAAGTCTCGAGTCAAGTCCCAAGTCAATACAAGCAAGTCTCAAGTCAAGTCCCAAGTCTTAAACTTTGAGTCCTAGTCAAGTCACCAGATGTCATTTCAATATTTCACATAACTGATGCAGCTGATTCACAGTATACTCCCAACACATCTGATCCAACTAATCACCTCATAACCAGCCCATTACTGAGTTAAAATAGGTGTTGAAGCAGAAAAAAACAGTAAAATGTGCAGGGCAGTGGGCCTCGAAGGCCAAGGTGGAGGAACACCACACTATAACGAAGTAGTAGAACACATTCCACCTACAGGAATTTTTAATGATGAAAAACATGTATCTCCATTTTTTGTCCATTTTGACTTGTATGCATAATTTGAAAACAGTGGCAGTCGTTTACACTGTGAGATCTACATGATGAATAGACCAACAGAAATGGCCCAAAATTGCTTAGAAAAACGTCTGGTTCCATTGACTTACATTAAAATTGAAAGAGGTTTTTGGCCTCTCTTGTAAAGTTGCCATTTTGGAGATACTTGTTTTTCCTGAGAGAGAGAGAGAGAGAGAGAGAGAGAGAGAGAGAGAGAGATATATATATATATATATATAAACAGCATGTGTGAACTGCTGTGTTTGACACTTTTCTGCTCTATGCTAATTCACCACGTCGTGGCTGAGATGCTGTGGTTCCTAAACACTTTAATTTTCAGTAAAATCTCTCACAGTGAACGGTGTGAGAGAGGGACGAACAGAGGACAACAGCTTTGTTTACATTCGCTGTTGTTTATTATTATGTCGCTACGTTGCCTAGCTTGCTAACTGCTATACGCGAAATATACACAGCACAGACTTACTGTTCTTTGTGCAGCCTCAAATGTCGAGTTTGAAGTGGTTGCACCTCCATCTGTGATCTTGACTCCACATGTCTTGCATACCGCAGTTCTTCTTGTATTTACTACATTATAATCTTTGTAGTTGAACAGGATTATTTTTGGGATCATGTTACTCGTCTTCTCCGCACAAATTCAACACTGGCGCCCCCCTCAAAGCTTCCCGTGATTGGCTGTACGGTTACGGCTTTACTTGTTGCTAGGTTACGGATCATTTGGGCTGAGCGGCTCAGCTCCCTAGCGTTACAGCGCCATTTAATATAAAATGATCCAGTTATGTGATTCAGTTTTACTTATTCATTATGTTAAAGTAGGGTTGTCAAGTCTTTTCGAGTCTTAAAGCTCAAGTCCGATTCCAAGTCCAAGTCAGTAAAGATAAAGTCTAAGTCAAGTCGCAAGTCTTTAGTAATGTTGTCGAGTCAAGTCACAAGTCATCAGTTTAGTGACTCGAGTTGTCGTGTCTGAAGATGACCTCAAGTGACCTACAGAGAGACTGGCGAGCGGTGGCTGGGGTGAAACGCACAGCGAGCATGGTTCTAAAAACAGGCTTCTGGAGGTCATTAGTGATTTTCTAAAAACACAGATCAAATACAATATCTGATCTGGAGTTTGGGAGACATTTTTCCAGTAGTGTAGAGAATAAAACAAAACTGAGGAATTCTGTTCCAACACAAACCCAGAACCTGTACAACTAGAGGCACTAATCATTTAGAGGTGGTCTTTTAAATATTTCCAGAGCTGTATAGTGTCGCTGTCCAAAGAAAAACAAGTATCTCCAAAATGGCAACTTTAAAATTGAAAGACGTTTTTGGTCTCTCATGTAATGGGAGTCAGTGGAACCAGACATCTTCCCAAGCACTTTTGGGCCATTGCTGTTGGTCCAAATCTCACACAGTGCAAACGGCAGCTGCTATTTTCCTACTGTAGCTGCTGGGTTTCCTACTGTACCTTGATGGCCATTACTAGTTATGCACATTACACAGGTGACCAAAATATGACTCCACTAAGAAGCTCAACATGATTACCTTTCATAGGGTTGTCACTAGCTCCATGGTTTACCCAGAAGACCCAGCGCCCTGGGGTGTTAACGTTGCTCATGTTAACGAGATCCAGGTCTTTGGCCTGAGCACTGCCGTTCAGCCACAGGATTTCAAAGTGGTCTGAGGAGCTTGCGTCATATCCAGCCTACACAGGTGATAACATTACAGCAGAGTATACAGACGTTTTTACACTGTAAAGAAGATCCAACATCACTGTACCTCCACTGGGCGGTTTGTTGGAGCAATGACGCCATAATTCATCATCAGAAAGGAGGAGTTTCCACTGGAGATCAAAACCACCTGGAATGATGTTTCCTGAACAAACATGGTAGACACTCCAGTTACAGACTGTTTTCCAAGATCTCCGTTTCATTTCACAGAATCTCAGATGCTTATGATTGTTTGATCGGCCTGCTGTTCAGCTGTTTTATTGATTGATTTTTAGGACATAGGACTCTCTGTAGTTCTACAGGTACAGACTGTGGTCTGTCTGTTTCTCTGTATACTGTTTTACCCTGTTCTTCAATGGGCAGGACCCCCACAGGACCACCACAGAGCAGGTATGATGTGGGTGGGAGATCATTTATAGTACTGCAGTGACACTGATGTGGTGGTGGTGTGTTAGTGTGTGTTGTGCTGCTGGAGTGTTTAGACACTGTGTCCACTCACTGTCCACTCTATTAGACACTTCTACCTTGCTGGTCCACCTTGTAGATGCCCACAGGACGCCAAATCCGGGTGGTTTTGCTTTGAGGTGTCCAGCAGTACTGCTGTGTCTGATCCACTCACACCACCACCACCACGTCAGTGTCACTGCAGTGCTGGGAATGATCCACTACCCACATAATACCTGCTCTGTGGTGGTCCTGTGGGGGTCCTGACCTTTGAACAACAGGGTAACAGGGGGCTAACACATTATACAGAGAAACAGATGGACTACAGTCTATAACTTAAAGTAGTAACCTAGTTACATAATTCTGAACCTCCTAGAAACAGCAACAGTGATTCTGCCTCAATGTAGACTAATGAGACAGACATCTACAGGGTCTTTGGGGACACTCAATAGGCCCTTTTACTAAAGCAGAGATGGGTACCTCCTGTCCTGACGAGAGACCAGCACAGTTTGGGGACTTTATATCTCTCAATAACCCTGTTAAGTAGCTCAAGTTTGGCTTGCGTGTGTTTCGGAATGGACCCACCGTGCCAGACTCGCTGAAAGTAAACCAGCTCCTAAACAGACGCTAACAGACACCGACAAACCAAATACTTTGGGCCTTGCAAATCTGGCATTTAGTTTCAAAAAGGAGCTTCCTTTTCAGTATGCATGTGTTATCTCCCAGTAACACATGCCATACCTGTCATTCCTTTCTTGCCCCCCACTAGGGTTGCCACCTGTCCTGTAAAATACAGAATCGTTCTTCATTTGGAAATTAAATGTTGCGTTCATTCATTTGGAAATTAAATTAGTTCTGTATTTCCGGAAATGTCCGATATACACCTCTGTCACACACACATGAATGATCACAATCTCTCCCCCACCCCCCACCCCAGACTAGTGGGGACGCCACTTGTTCCGTATTACCTTAAATGTCCGATAAACGTGTGACAAACATGATTGACCACACTCTCCCCCATCAACCGCCCCACGCCCTGACTCGACTCAAATACGGGGTGCGATTCGTTTCGTATTTCGAGTACATGTCACTCACGCATTACCACGCCCCCAACCCCGCCCCCTGTCCTTTATTTTCATTTCTGAAAAGTGGCAACCCCCACCCCCCACCAACCAGCCAAGTGTCTTATATACTCACAGAGCTTGGGTTGCTGTAGTAGGGCACTTTATCCCATGTAGCAACAAAGGCCCAGGAGGCAGTGAAGGTAACTCCTGGATAGTACTGGTTTATGTCCAGGGTGGCCCGTGAGAGTACACTGCCGTACGTGTACTGGTTATATGAAATCACACCATTAAAGCTGTTATCGATATCAGTCCAGAGTGGAGCGATGATATCTCCTCGGGTAAAGTTGTCGAACTCTGCAGGTGTAAAGTTTGTCCAAAGCTCATTAAATGTCAAAAATCCATTGTTGTTGACCTGAAAGTGACAATGACGGCAAACAGTTTTACAGAGCAATGATAAATATTAAAGCTATGATCATGGATTAAAGTGAGGGACAACATCTTCTCAGTGTATACAAAAAAAATTGTTCAATGACAATTAAGACCCCCGTGATCTGGTAATAATCTACTTCAGCTCACATATAGCTGAGAGTATGTCCTTCCAAAGTAAGAGAATGGCCTCTGTAGACTTATAGCAGATGAGCTTCCATCATCACTGCGATTGTTAACAGTGTCGCCTGCCCCAGAGCCGAATGGATAGAAGAGTGGTGACGGCACTGCGAGAGAGTGAAAAGAGATTTTCTGAAAATCAGATTTGAGTTGGTCAGATTTGATTGTAACAGTCTGTCTAGATCCTGCCACCACCACAGCCTTGGAAACAGGATGGATGGAAGCCACTATGCCACCCTCAGGGACTGTGGTTGCTGGCAGTGGTTCTAAAGGGGAGGGCTCCCACTGGCGAGAGAGAGAGCATCTGGCTTAGCATTCTTTGACCCTGTTCTGTATGAGAACACAAAGTCCCAAAGGGAACGGGTGGAAGTTAGCAAAGCCCAGGAAGCACTGTGCCAAGTGGAGGTACTGTGTGTGGGCTGTGGCCATAGCACCATGCCATGCCCCAGACATTGACGGATCCATGCCTTGGTGATTTTGTGATACCTGTCGAAACACAATCAACGAATCCGTGTGTGGAGGCACCATGGCCAGCTCTGAGACAAGCTATGCATATTGTTGCTGTCCAATGAAAAACATGTATCTCCATTTTTGTCCATTTGGACTTTTATGCATCATTTGAAAACAGCCGCTGCCATTTGCACTTTGTGAGGTTTGCTTGATGAACAGACCAACTGAAATGGCCCAGAAGAATGCAATTGACTTGCATTAAAATTAAATGAGGTCTCCTGTAAAGTTACCATTTTGGAGATGCTTGTTTTTCTATGCATTCTAGGACTCCTAGTCCCAAACGGCTGTGGCTTCGTCAGGGATCAAAGACAAACACATCAACCTGTATCTAGCTGCTGAAGATCATGAGCAAAACTAACGAGTCCACCATGATGAGTCCTGCTGTCCATGGGGTTCTGCTGTGGAGGTGGTTAGGGATGTTGTTGTGCTAATATCTAAAAAGATTTTTAAAGAACCCGCACTATAGTAGTGCTTTTATGAAATTATGAAAAGAACAAACAAACCAACAAGCAAACAAAGCTAACCTACCTGTTGTTTCGTTGGGAGGTGTTGTGGAAATTGGAGTGGCTGTGCTTAGAGCTAGAGTAACACATGAAGAAGAAGAAGAACACATGGTGAGTAGTAATGGAATCTGTTTATATGGAAAGTGTTATGGTCTAGTTAGATATAGATATAGACTTCTAGTTCGGTTTATAATGAAATTTAGTTTTTTAGTTGCAGTGCAATGAAATATAGGAGGATATGCATGTCCTCAGTGGGGTTTCCTACTGTATATCAGAAGAGAGAAATGATAGATGAATATAGACCAACCCCCCCCTTACAACCTATGGATCTAAAAGCTATGGGATGTTTATCAGATGGAGATAATATACACTAAGGCTTCAAAAATGGGGTTTTACCAAGCGATGGGGCCCTGTTGTGGATCTGCTAATACAGTAAGGGCGTGTCCTTTTATATACAGCTCTGGAAAATTTTTAGAGACCACCCCAAAATGTGTTTGACCAAAAGTTTGCAGTTTTGTTTTATTCTCTACACTACTGCAAACATGTCTCCCAAATTCCAGATCAGATATTGAATTAGATTTAGAAAATTACTAATGACGCCCCCAGAAGCCCATTTTTATTTTTTTTTGTAATTATTATTATTATTATTTTTTTAAATACAGTGGGAATGCCAAATGCTGGAAAAAGGAAAAGTGTATTTGAAGAAAAAAAAAAAAAACTAAGAAATGATGGAAATCAGATTACACAGATCACCAAAATATCATGACTATGAGGAGCTCAGCATGCTGTCTTACCTTCTGTAGTGTTGTCACTAGCTCCTTGGTTTACCTGGAAGGCCCAGCGCCCGGGAACATTAACATTGCTGGTGTTACTGAGATTTGAGACATTGACCTGGACGCTGTTGTCTGACCACAAGATTTGAAAGTAATCTGAGGAGCTTGCGGCATATCCAGCCTAAAGAGACGAGAAAATTAAAATACAGACCTTCTCACACCGTAGACAAGACATTGAGGTCACTGTACCTCCAGTGTGCGAGTTGTTGGAGCGATGAGACCATAATTCATCATCAGAAAGGAAGAATTTCCACCGGAAAGCAAAACCACCTGGAACGATGTTTCCTGAAACGACATGAGAAATGTGTGACACAGCAGTTCAGCTGGTTTACTGTTGGTGTCTATGACATGCCAGCTGGTCTAGGACCTGTCTGGTCTCATCTGTGTTTTTATAGCCAAATCATGTGTAATAGATCCTTGGGTGCTGCACTTGATTGCTTTGTCACTGTATAGATTATTGATCAGAAAGCACTGGTACGGAATCAGGTTCACCCTCTTCTAGGGAGAGTAGCAATGGTGCCTGATTGTAGACTGACGAAAGCCCAAGTGACCTCCACCAATGTTTCTTCTGAGGTCCTTATCAGGTCACACTCCATTTGAGGTCCACTAGGCTATACTGCACCTCAGGAAACTTCTATGGGGTCTTGCCAGATACTCAGAAGAGCCTTACCCTTTCATGATTTGAAAATAATTTATTATTATTATTATTATTTATTTATTTATTTTTTATATTAGTCCATCATGTGTTCAATAAAATGAGTCAACTATGATTGAGACATGCCTAATAGTGTGTGATACCCCCATGAGCACCAATAACAGCTGTGACTGGATTTGGCATGGCCTGGACAAGTTTCTGGACATAGGCCACACCAATGTTCAGCCACTCTTGTGTCAAAGCATTGGGCAGTTGGGCCAGATTTGGTGGATGCCTCCCCGGGCGTTTTACTGGTTGTTTCAGGTGGTCCCACAGATTTTCCAGAGGACCTTTGTAATCTGCAGGGTACACAGGAATTGTAACCTTGGAATGCAGAAATATGGAATGTCGTGTTCTTCGGTTGGCTGATGAGCAAAAGGCCAAACCAGTATAGGCACTGTGGTTCAAATTTATTGATACCTCAACCAAAGGAGCCCATTTCTGTGTAATCAAAACGCTAACAGAGGAGACTCGTTATTGTCCAGGGAGCATATTTACTTCCTATAATTCTAACTAACAGTTTGCTGCCTAAAAAGAAACCCACCGATGAACAAATAATCTCTATCTAATATCTGATATTTTAGATCTGTTTATTTAGAAAACCACTAAAGACCTCCAGAAGCCTGTTTTAGAACCATGCTCGCTGTGCGTTTCACCCCAGCCACCGCTCGAGGGACATTGGAATGAGATGGCGCTCATCACGGTCAATAGAGAGTGGGTTTGGCCCTCTGCCAGTCTGTAGCTGTGTTGTCCTGTGTGTTTGCTGCTTGACCTTGTTCTTATGAACCAGACGCTCACTGTGTCTGCCAGTAAAGCTAGAACGCAACCTTGTGTTCTCACTAAGAACCTGCTGTACATGTGGAGATGCTGAGTTAAGTAGAACGTGGAGTGCTCTCTTATTTATTGCCAGAGATGTATGTCATCTCCTAGTGCAGAAAACCCACCAACTTAACCCCACAAGTGACTTATATACTCACAGAGGTTGGGTTGCCGTAGTAGGGCACTTTATCCCATGTAGCAACAAAGACCCAGGAGGCAGTGAAGGTAACTCCTGGATAGTACTGGTTTATGTCCAGGGTGGCCTGTGAGAGTACACTGCCGTTAGTGTACAGATGATATGAAATTGTACCGTTTACACTGTTATCAATATCAGTCCAGAGTGGAGCAATGATATCTCCTTCAGTGTAGGCATTAAACTGAGGGGGTGCATAGCTGTCCCATGACAGATCCAGTGTCAAAAACCCATTGTTGTGAACCTGCAGGGGACAATAAAAGCAGACATAAACATATACCCCCTTTTCAGTTTTGATAGTGGAATGCAGAATGACATTCGTCCAATACATACAAGGAATATCAATGGACGACCACTAAGACCACTTGGACTTTAACTCACATATAGCTGAGAGTATGTGCCTCCAAAGTAAGAGAACGGACTCGGTAGGCTTATAGCAGATGAGCTTCCTTCATCACTACGATTGTTAAAAGTGTCGCCTGCCTCAGAGCCGAATGGGTAGAATAGCAATGATGACACTGGAGGAAAAGACAAAGGGTTTCTGAAAACAGTGAATGGATCAGACTTGATGGAATCCATTTGTCCCGGTTCTGATAGGCTTATAAGAAACTGATGTCCAGACCTGTAGACGTCTAGGTATTATTACCTTACATAACCAGTCCACAAGAGTGCACCTTTGGGATGCTGGGATGTTGGGGGGGACAGGGTATTGGAAAAACATTCTTTCACCTAAATATTTTTTAGCCCCCATGACAATAATGATGTCATACTTTATAATGTGTTAGATAAGCCCATTACACTATAGGGCCAAAGGTTTACTTAGTTTTATCTGTTTTACTTTGTAAGGTTAAGTTTGTTTTGTGTAGGGTTGGGATTAGATTTTGGGTTACAGCTGAGGTTAGGGCTAGACTGAGGAGTAGGTTTTGGGTTGAGTTAAGGGGTTAGAGGTAGTGTTGAAGTTGACCACAAGGTTAGGATCAGGTTTGGGGTTAAAGTTGAGATTAGCAATAGAGTTAGGGTTAGGAGTAGGTTTTGGGGTGATGAGAGCTTTTGAGTTGGGGTAAGAGTTAAGATTAGGTTTTGGGTTAAAGTTGAGGTTAGGGATAGAATTAGAGTTAGGAGTAGGTTTTGGGGTAGTGTTGAAATTGAGCTCAATGTTAGGATCAGGTTTATGGTTAGAGCTGAGGTTAGGGATAGAATGAGGGTTTTTTGATGAGAGTTTTTGAGTTAGGGTGAGAGTTGAGATTAGGTTTTGGGTTAGAGTTAAGCGGTTAGAGTTAGTGTTGAAGTTGAGGCCAAGGTTAGGGTTAAGATTAGGCTTTGGGTTGAGTTAAGGGTTTAAAGTTAGTGTTGAAGTGGAGGCCAAGGTTAGGTTTAGGATTAGGTTTTGGGTTGAGTTAAGGGGTTAGAGTTAGTGTTAAATTTGAGGACAGGGTTAGGTTTAGGATTAGGTTTAGGATTAGGTTTTGGGTTGAGTTAAATGGTTAGAGTTAGTGTTGAAGTAGAGGCCAAGGTTAGGATTAGAATTAGTTTGAAACTTTTAAGTATGACAAATGTCATACTAAAGAAATCTGTTCGGGGACAAATACTTTTTTTCACAGCAGACTTCATAATGCTCCATAATATCTGTTCATAAAGACGTACGCACAAATGATGTTCTAGGTCAGCTTTAGCTTTAACCAAGCATTACTTATTCAGGTCTTTAAAAATTCATCCAAACAACATATTGACATTACTAGTCCTATATTACTAGTCAGACAATCTCACTTCACTCAGAGCCTGTAAAAACCACTTATGGTGCATTAAATATGTGATATAATGCACTGAAATTAAATTTACTGAACATTTAAATTACGTAGATATCTGTCTTCACTTAAAGCCTGTAATGGGCTGGCGTAAAATTATATACCGTGTTGCATGACATGGTGGATTATAGGTGCTGTGGTGTCTACAGTCTTCTTATGGGGAGGTGTTAAAGGTGTTATGATAATAATAATAATTACTCATGCATTATTAAATATTACACATGCCATTATTACTACTTAAGGGACATTAAACAAGCTTATGTCAAGTATTATAAGGTGTTATGTATGCTTTATAAATGCATTCATATTGTGTTATAAATACAGGATTCATAGGAAGTGTTACCCAGCCTTAGTGTTGGGGGTCATCCAAGGGGGTAAACCCTTTGGTTTGGTGCCAAAGCAACGGCTTATGTGCGGTACTTTTCCCTCATGCCAAGGACTAGCAGGAAGTACCAGTGTTTTTGCTTCAGAAGAATTTCAAGAATGAAGATGGTAAGAATGTCAGATAGCCTGGATGGTTGCCAAG
Organism: Prochilodus magdalenae; assembly: GCA_024036415.1. Lineage (NCBI taxonomy): Eukaryota > Metazoa > Chordata > Actinopteri > Characiformes > Prochilodontidae > Prochilodus > Prochilodus magdalenae. The sequence goes on from JAMWET010002490.1 coordinate 285,611, forward strand.
TTGGCCAAGGCAGCAGGAAAAGTTCACATGACGTCTGAACAACATTGGATGGCACTTAAAATGTGTGAAACACAACCTCTCATACGAAGGATGTATTCAAGACTCCTGAGAATTTACCTGTTTGCGTCCTTGAAAGTCCACCTGTGTATAACACAAAAGAAGAGAAATGGACATTCAGCACAGCTCCTTCAAGACAAACCTTCAGTTCACTGAGCCAAGAGGCAAACCATCCATGACCGTACCTATCATTAGTATGATTGCCATCGTCTTCAGAGGCAGCCCCGGCATTGTAACTGGACAATAGATCTCAAAGGTCTGAAAAAAATTATCTGAGAGAAATACAGCATAGTGAGTTTCCCTCAGGAGGTACAAGGGTCAGTAAAGGAAATCAAGTCCTTTAGTCGAGTAAGAGTAAATGCGCAGTTTGTTAATTAAGTACTACTTGAAATGACAGACTGTTATTTGGAAGTGATCAGATCAGAGTTGTATGTTCAGGCATTACCAACATATCTGCATAGGCTGCTGTGGTAACAACGTAGGCATCAGTAATTACATAGCCAAGGCTTTCTCACAGTGAAACACGAAAGATGGAGGTGCATCATTTTGCTGGAGAAAGGTGTAATCATTGCCTGGAGGTTGGGATACCAGCCTTGTGATCGGAAGGTCGCTGGTTTGATTTCCTGAACCAAATGACATGACTGAAGTGCCCTTGAGCAAGGCAACCAACTGCTTCCTGTGTGTTGTGGATAGGGCTGCCACTGCTCCAGCTAAGTGTGCTCTGTGGGGGCATGGATTATTGCATGGATGAATTAAATGTAGAAGTTGAATTAATCTTTTTGTAAGCCTGATTAGAAATGTAGAAGTTGAATTCCTCTATGTAAGCCCAAATAGAAATGTAGAAGTTGAATTTATTTTTATGTAAGCCCAATTGGAAATGTGGAAGTTGAATTCCTCTTTGTAAGCCCAATTGGAAATGTGGAAGTTGAATTCCTCTATGTGTAAGCCCAATTGGAAATGTGGAAGTTGAATTCCTCTATGTAAGCCCAATTGAAAATGTGGAAGTTGAATTCCTCTATGTAAGCCCAGTTGGAAATGTGGAAGTTGAATTCCTCTTTATGTAAGCCCAACTGGAAATGTGGAAGTTGAATTCCTCTATGTAAGCCTAATTGGAAATGTGGAATTTGAATTCCTCTATGTAAGCCTAATTGGAAATCCAATTTCAGCATCCAGACTGAGATCTCTGATTGGAATCCTTTTGAAAAACCTTTAAACCTTTAAAAAGTCAGCCTGGAAATAATCTCTACCGAGCGAGCTTCCATCATCCGAATGATGTACATCAGAAGCAAATGGCAGGGTTGGACAATGGGAAAACATCCACCCTCTGAAATACCATGGACATCTACCGAGCAAGCCCTCGTCATAGGAAGGACATCATATACTTTATGATCTATTAGATATGCCTACTCCACTATATGGCAAAACCTATACCGTGAATATCTATATGAGCTTGTTGGAAATCAGTTTCCAAATCCATGTGCATTACTGTGCAGCTAGCTTCCACTTTGCAGCAATAGCAGTCACTTCTGGGAAGACTTTCCATAAGACTTTTTAGTGTGTCCATGGGAATTTATGGCCATTCAGTCAAACGAGCATTGGTAAGTTCGGGCACTGACGTTGGACAAAAAGGTCTGGCTCATCCTATAGGTGTTCAAAAGGGTTGATGTCAGGGCTTTGTGCAGGACACTGGAATTCCATCAAGCCAAGCTCTTCAAACCATCTATCTCTTTATGGATAGAGCATCCAGACCTAGTTGGATCTGTAAAAAACTGATTTCAAACCACCTTCAAATGTGACTTGCAAAAGAGTTCATGTGCTTTTTTGTTTTCCAGATTATCAAAAATCAACCTGGATCCTACCTGGATATGGCAGATATCGATTTTGGGCCAGCAGTCTGAAAATAGCCTTGGTTACTTTCTTGTATCCGTGATTGATCATAACATATCCACTTAGACTGCTAAGATAACAACGGTGGCTTCAGTGACTATATAGACTATAGTGACATGGCTTTCCTGCGTGGAAGCAGGAAAGATGGAGGTGCATAATTTCACCCTCCGAACTCTCAAGTCACGTTTCACAACTCTTCAGTCCTCTTCTTGAATCCCAGCACCGCTATCACTCTGGATTTGAGATGGTTGTCATTGATGGTCATGTTGTGAGTGGCGTAAAGGACACTTTGGGGCAGTAACGGGCTGGAGGGGGGTCAGTCACAGTCTGGAGGTGAGGTCAGTAATTGGCTGGAGGTGGGTGCAGTCACGGGCTGGAGGGAGGGGGTCAGTCACGGGCTGGAGGGCGGTCAGTCACGGGCTGGAGGGGGGTCAGTCACGGGCTGCAGGTGAGGTCGGTAATGGGCTGGAGGTGGGGTCAGTCATGGGCTGGAGGTGGGGTCAGTCACAGGCTGGAGGCGGGGTCAGTCACGGGCTGGAGGTGGGGTCAGTCACAGTCTGGAGGTGAGGTCAGTCACGGGCTGAAGGTGAGGTCAGTCATGGGCTGGAAGTGGGGTCAGTCATGGGCTGGAGGTGGGGTCAGTCATGGCCTGCAAGTGAGGTCAGTCACGGGCTGGAGGTGCGGTCAGTCACGGGCTGGAGGTGCGGTCAGTCACAGGCTGGAGGTGCGGTCAGTCACGGGGTGGATGTTAGGGAACCAGTCTCTGGGTGGATGTTAGGGAACCAGTCTCGGGGTGGATGTTAGGGAACCAGTCTCGGGGTGGATGTTAGGGAACCAGTCTTGTGATTACAAGGTTACAGGTTTGATTCCCTGAACTGAAGGACATGACTGAAGTGCCCTTGAGCAAGGCACCTAAACCCCAAATGCCCCCATGCTTTCTTGCTGTGAGTCAAATATACTGCCCACTGTGCCACCTTAGTTCTAGTCAAATAGACCAAATTATTTGACTATGTTGGCAGATGCAGATATTTAGGCTTGTTTCAGGGATACTTCTTAAACCTCGAGGATGCTGCCAAAGCAGTTCATTTAAAAAAGGAAAACTAGAAAACGACTAGAAATAAGTTCAATAATCTAATAATAAGCTTACTGCTGTTTTACAACGAGATATAGCTGATATTTTAAATAGACAGTTTAACTTGCCAATATGTCATTTGTTGTAGTTCACTTGTGAGCAAATGAAGATTGGACTGGATAAAGGCTGTTCCTTGTGTGTGTTCGGTTCTCCTACAATCAGGACGTTTCTGAATGAATCGGTCCTGTATATTGTTGTTGCAGCTGGAAGCTGCTCGGATCTGATTGGCTGAATATATTAAAGGTCAGTTCTTTCTTCTAATGGGTTTATAAGCTGATAAACACATTTATTCATACTCAGCAACTGTGATTAAACAGTGTCAACATAAAAGTATGTGACTAGAAATGAACTTAACCACCTTTCAGAAAACACTGATCAAACCTGCTATAGACAGTGTGCTGATATCATTTTTGATCTCGTCGTCATATTAAAATATAGTAAGCTGTCAGCAGATCACTCACCTCAGCCGCAGCGCTGTGTCTCGAGACTGTATCTGACTGAGGTAGTTCTTTCTACCACCACTTTCACATGAGCTCCACCTCCCAAACCTGTTTTTTCCCCAAAACCAGAAAAAGGAATTTAAGTTCCTTGTGCCAGAGGCATGGACTGCGTCGCTAACAACTCTACATGCAGCATTTCCACCTCATATACAGTAAACCCAAAGCTTTTAATCATGTGACTATTATTTACATTCAGCTTTCCCATAGTGTAGTTATGCTATAGTCAGGGTTTACCGTCTAAACCTGCCTGACTATCTGTCACAGCCTACACAGAGCCTAAGGGTTTAAACCTGGATTAATCACAACCTGCGTATCTAAACCTGTACTAATCACAGCCTGAGTATCTAAACCTGGATTAATCACAACCTGAGTATCTAAACCTGGATTAATTACAACCTGAGTATCTAAACCTGGATTAATCACAGCCTGAGTATTTAAACCTGGATTAATCACAACCTGCGTATCTAAACCTGGATTAATCACAACCTGAGGATCTAAACCTGGATTAATCACAACCTGCGTATCTAAACCTGGATTAATCACAGCCTGAGTATCTAAACCTGGATTAATCACAACCTAAATATCTAAACCTGGATTAATCACAGTCTGAATATCTAAACCTGGATTAATCACAGCCTTAGTATCTAAACCTGGATTAATCACAACCTGAGTATCTAAACCTGGATTAATCACAGCCTGAGTATTTAAACCTGGATTAATTACAGTCTGAGTATCTAAACCTGGATTAATCACAGCCTGAGTATCTAAACCTGGATTAATCACAGCCTGAGTATCTAAACCTGGATTATTCACAACCTGCGTATCTAAACCAGGATTAATCACAGCCTCAGTATCTAAACCTGGATTAATCACAGCCTCAGTATCTAAACCTGGATTAATCACAGCCTGAATGTCTAAACCTGGATTAATCACAGCCTGAGTATCTAAACCTGGATTAATCACAGCCTGAGTATTTAAACCTGGATTAATTACAGTCTGAGTATCTAAACCTGGATTAATTACAGCCTGAGTATCTAAACCTGGATTAATCACAGCCTGAGTATCTAAACCTGGATTATTCACAACCTGCGTATCTAAACCTGGATTAATCACAGCCTCAGTATCTAAACCTGGATTTATCACAGCCTGAGTATCTAAAACTAGACAAAGTTAGTCACCTTGTTTAAGATGGGGCTATAAATACCTACGGAAGAGTCTATGGAGGAGTTCAGTGTTTTGGAGGGTGCTCACATCCTGTCTTGTCCTGCACTTGTCTTTGGTTTCCAGCATCTCTTTGTCTCCGCCCTCTCATCACGCCCTTTACCTGTTTCCAGTGTGTAGCTCCGCCCCTCCCCAGGTGTTTCTCATCTAGCTTTGCTTATATATAACCCTAAGTGGTCTTGTTTGTGTTCAGGTGTGCAAAAGAGGATGCAATGAGCCTATTCTGGTTTGAAATAGATTAAGTATAGACCACTGAAAACACAGTCTGTGTACTTTTATGGTTATTGTATTTTCATTTTAGACATAAAAACTCAGATTTTAAAAATGAGCAGTTCATTGATTTTTGTTTAAAAATCCAAAACTGAGACATTCCTCTGTGTTTCCATATTTTTGTATTATTTTTCTTTAATATTATTTTTTATTTTACTTTCAGCAGATTAGCAAATTGCATATTTTAGAAATGCTTTTTTTTTTTATTTTTATATATAATTTATTTTTGTGTACATTTATGCCATTAGTTTTAAATTATATAATAAACTGTGAAAAAATGATCAACACAAATGAGTTATATATCTTGGAAAGCAAAAGGCTTAAGTGTAAAATTACAACTTTAACCAGTTTGAATAACAAACAGTAGTAAAAACTGTAAGTAACTCCTTGCACATCCTTGCTTATCTTACTTGCACAGCCAAGCATGAAACCTAAACCGTATACATGTCTCATGATGTCAAACCTACCCACCAAGTTTCATTCCTGTTCCTTCTGGGTGCAGCACATATTCATCAACATGATGTGCTCCAAGAAGAACACTACCTGTTTGCCTTCCTGTTCAACAGCGCTATACACCGAGTGAAAACCTTCTCTAGGCTAACATCTTGCTCTTGACCAGGAATAAAATCCTTTACAATCAAACAAAGCTGACTCTTCTTCCATCTTCTATAATAGGAAGATCCAGAACACACACAACTGTGCTAAAAATGTGTTTGTCAAGTTTAGAAAGTCATCTTCCTCGTCATCTCTAGCAAGTTTTTCCCCTGCCCAAGCATTTCCTGGAGTGACATCAACCGTCTTCACAGGCAACCCATGTCTGACTCCTATCTTAACCACATACCAGCTCCACATATAGAGTATTGTGGTATGGGGTATTTGCACATAGACAATCTCTTTACAAAGTGCATAAGAACCAGTCAGACAGTGGCAATACACCTTCTCAAATAAATGACTGAGCTGCCCTGTGTAAAATAAAGACAGGGTGACCCCTCTCTTCCACCTATTCCCATCGAAAAGAGGTTAAACAAGGAATGAAGTATCAGAACCTCCGAGCCAGAGCCATCAGGTTCAGGAAAAGTTTTATCCAAAGCCGTCAAACTACTCACACCAGCAGCACCTACCAGAACGTGACTACACCACTGTAGACTGTACTGATCTAGCCCTGATCACCCAGCCCATACACACTGGGCTCCACTAGCCCACAGGATTACCAGAACATGACCACAACACTATAGACTGTACTGATCTAGTCCTGATCACTCCAGCCCACACACACCAGGCCCACTAACCCACAGGACTACCAGAATGTGACTACAACACCATAGACTGTACTGATCTAGCCCTGATCACCCCAGTCCCTACACACTGGGCCCACTAGCCCACAGGACTACCAGAACGTGACTACAACAACATAGGCTGTACTGATCTAGCCCTGATCACCCAGCCCCACACACACTGGGCTCCACTAGCCCACAGGACTACCAGAACGTGACTACAACACCATAGACTGTACTGATCTAGCCCTGATCACCCAGCCCACACACACTGGGCTCCACTAGCCCACAGGACTACCAGAACATGACCACAATACTGTAGACTGTACTGATCTAGCCGTGATCACTCCAGCCCACACACACTGGGCCCACTAGCCAACAGGACTACCAGAATGTGACGACAACACTATAGACCGTACTGATCTAGCCCTGATCACTCCAGCCCACACACACCGGGCCCATTAGCCCACAGGACTACCAGAACGTGACTACAACACCATAGACTGTACTGATCTAGCCCTGATCACCCCAGTCCCTACACACACTGAGCTCCACTAACCCACAAGACTACCAGAACGTGACTGCAACACTATAGACTGGATAACCACAGGTAAAAAAAAAAAAACATTTTTGAAAAAAAGAAGAAAAAGCCATCACATCAAAGATAATTGGCTGTGAGCAGCTCTCACTATTAGACCAAGACAGAGATCTGCTGATCTACCACCTCAGCCTGGTAATGTGAATGTAGCATTAGCTTAACATCAGGCAGGCTAATCTGGTATATAACAGCATTGCCAATAAAAACTAGTAAACAGCTGCTTTTTTTCCCTCATTTTGACACGTACTGTTTTGGTAGCAAGGCTAGCCATCAGATTGACATTTCAGCGCAATAGTCCAGGACCTGTCCAAGCTCATGTTTAACGGCTTAATATTCATCTAATATGACTGAACTCTTATTTTAGGCCAACAGTTTATTTTGAGTACACAAAGCGGTTTGGTGATTCTAAATCAAACATGAGGTGATTTAGGGGTGCATTTATGTCTGTGAAAAAAAGAGGTCTGTTTCACATAAAATCCTTCTCTAATTTGGTGTATTATTTTGGTTTTATTTATTTATTTGGCTTTGTACCATGTATATTACATAATACATTTTTGTGGCAAACTTTTATTTTGAAGTATTGCCACGCACTGACGATGTTATCGGTACTCGGTTTCCTCTATTCTCAGTTCGCGGAAGAAACACTGAGGATGTCCAGAGATGTTCGGAGCACTTTTGTGTATTTAGTTGGTTGATTATGATGTATAATGTTGCTGGAAGTAATATATTTTCAGTTTTGTATGTCTATTGAGTATATTGGAGCGTTCAAATGTGTGCAGCAGTTTTGTTTTGTTTTGCTGGTACGACTGTACGTACGTTTATGACTCTACAGGCACAGTAACTCTTAAAATTCCATCCATATCATTATATTTTTATTTACACATAATTTAATTTAAATGTAATTTATTTTTTATTACATTTTTGCCAATCTGGAGAAATGTTCTTTTATGTGAATGGTACTACAGATGGTGCAATATTTTATTTTCTAGATGTAAATCTGCAATCTGAAGAGTAGCAAAATTGTTGAGAGAAAAAGACAGAGAGAGACTGAGAGAGAGACAGTGAGAGAGAGACATAGAGATTCCCAGTCATATGGCAGAGCGTGTCCAGTCCTCCTGGTTTCCCTGGTAACACAACGCACACGTTGTTGATGGATGCAGCTGAGTAGCACACGCATGCGCACACCGTCTACACAGGGCCCTGCTTTTTATGCTGGATATAAAGCAGGGGTCACCAACGCGGTGCCCGCGGGCACCAGGTCGCCCGTAAGGACCAGATGAGTCGCCCGCTGGCCTGTTCTAAAAATAGCTCAAATAGCAGCGCTTACCAGTGAGCTGCCTCTATTTTTTAAATTTTATTTATTTATTTAGCTATTCTTGTTTAAATCACACTTACATGTAACTTACAAATGACAATATATATATAAACACTTAAAATGTAAAGTGTTTTTTGTGTTTAATATAAATGAACTCTGACCTAGTATAGTTCAAAGGTCAGTATTGTGCGCATGACCAAAACGTAGCGTTTGTTGCGCTCTTACAAACAAGCTAACGTTAGCGGGCGCAGCGAATATGAGGAGAAGAGTTACCCCAAAAAATGTCAGAAACAAGAAAGAAAACATATCATTTTCACGACGAATGGGAGGTAGAGTTTTTTTTTTTACCAATGTGAAAGGATCCTGCGTGTGTTTCATTTGCGGGGCAACTGTGGCAATAGCAAAGCGGCACAATGTGGAGAGACATTTCACTACGTGTCACACAAGCTACCATGCTAACTACCCACCGGGCAGCGCACTGCGCGCAGAAAAAGCCCGCGAGTTAAAGGCAGCTTTGTGCAAACAGCAGTCTTTTTTCACTAGACCGGTTAAAACCTCCCAAAAAGCAACCGAAGCCTCGTTTATTATTAATTATTTACTCATTAATTATTAATAATAACATAGAGTTAAAGGTAAATTGAGCAAATTGGCTATTTCTGGCAATTTATTTAAGTGTGTATCAAACTGGTAGCCCTTCGCATTAATCAGTACCCAAGAAGTAGCTCTTGGTTTCAAAAAGGTTGGTGACCCCTGATATAAAGGATATTAGCCTGTTGACTAGCACTCTGCCCAGTGCTCAGTCATCCTAGACCTCATTATCAAGCCCCCTCCCTGGGGAAGTGTCCTTTCCTTCATAACCCCACCTGTAAGTGTGTTTGTAAGTTTGCTGCTGTGGTACGGCTCTCCATCATTGATGCAGTTTGTGGGCCAAGAGTGCCCCCTTGTGGAGGCTTCCTGAATGGAACTCTCTATATGGAAATTGAAACCACATCAGGCTGCATTTAAATGTGATGCCCAAATGGATATTTAAACTTAATCTGAGTTTCAAGTACTGGAGTGGCGTTAAGCCCAATGTAGGTTTACTGAAAACTAAAATCAGGATTGAATTCTATTGGTCGGTCTATCATGAATATTCACTAACCTGAAAGGAGAACTAGAGCTTTTACACTGTGCAGAAAAAGAGATCAAAGTTTTTACACCACTAAATATATATTAGAGGTGGAGATATGGAGGAGTATCATACGTACCATACATCAGAAGTATGTGTGGTTTATCACACATGTGTATGTACTGGTTCAGACTCTCATAAGTTGGAGCTGTTAAGTGTACAACTGTAGAGCACTGAAGATGTAGCTTTGAGGATTCCACTGGCTGTTCTCTGAAAGTATACTGTAGATGTGTTGCCCTGTATTTCCCCTAGCTGTTTCATTGGTTGATCTGTTTTTACCATTATTCTACAACGGTACTAAACACCTGTTTATCTAGCCAGTAAATTCCTTAGTAGACGTGTTCAGGAGGCATGTGCTGTAGTTGAAAATGCCCTTCATTAGTTCACTTAAACATGACTGACTGGCCGTGATTGGCTTTCAGAGCTGCAATCTGTCAAAATAAACCAGGCATATACCAATTTTATTAGTTTATGAGCTGAAACACCCTAAATTTTAATTTTCACTTTTTATTTTTTATTAAAAAGTCCTGAAAAATTGTGTTAAAAAAATAAAAGAAAAAAACTTAAAAGTTTAACACTTGAGTTCAAACTATGGTCTATGGCACACCCAAATGCCCAATGTCACTCCTTTTAGCCAATCATTAACATCTGCTTTGGAGCCATTTTCCACACATGTAACGAGACGTTCACTGCACTGTACCACCTCTTCCCAATATCATATCAAATGTCCCATTACATTCATTTGCACTATAGTTTTGCACAAATGTCCGCATACAACCATTAAATTGATTCCTGGGTGTCCTGGTGCAAAAAGTAGGGTTGGTGTAGCTCAGCGGATAACACCACTACCCGCCAAGTAGCCACCACCACATGTGGAAGACTGGGGTTCGAATCCCGTTCTGGGTGACTACGCTGTGCTACACCAATAAGAGTCCTTGGGCAAGACTCCTGACACTACATTGGCCTACCTGTAATGTGATTAACCATATAAGTCGCTCTGGATAAGAGCGTCAGCTAAATACCAGAAATGTAAAGTAGGGGGTGGCCGAGTAGGGGGCTCTGCTACTCTAATGTTTTGAAATGGTGTAAGATAAATTGGGTGGCTGTCACAGAAGGTAAAAGCCTAAAGACATAAGCGTACTGGAGAGTGACAAGACGTATCTAAGAGTGGGTAATGCCTCCACGAGCACCAATAACAGCAGCGACTGGATTGGGCATGGACTGGACAAGTTTCTGGATGTAGGCCACATCAATGTTCAGACACTCCTGCATCAAAGAATTGGGCAGTTGGTCCAGATTTGGTGGATGCCTTCCCTGGCGTTTTACTGGTTGTTCCCTGGTGGTCCCACAGACCTTAGAGATGATATCAATCTCGGGATTTTATGGACCAGTGTGATGATGTGAGGCATTGGACACATCACAGAATACCTAAAGATTATGTATACTTACCTGTACACTGCCCAACTGTATGGATATGGGTCAAAAGGCAAGTGTAGAGTTCACCTTAGCTCTACTTACCTGGGTGAGTCCAACCACTATAGAAGAGGAGGGGAGAACAGACCAAGTGGGACAGAGCAGACTGAGGTTGTGAGCTTCCAGTATCACCTCAATCCACTAATGGTTTAGCCCAGGAGAGGGGCAACCTGCTCATATGTGGTGCTGTTGGGGGTGTTGGGGGGGTGGCGGGGGGGGGGGGGGGATCAAGACAGAGACCAGACCTAGATCCACATGACTTTGCAGTCATTAGATCTAAAGCCTCTAGCTGGTAGAGATTATTGTTTTCGTTTATTTTCCTCTGAATGTGTGCGCGTACTTGTAAATATTGTAAATATGTAAATTATTATACTGAACCTGTATCTCCATGTGGGAGACTGGGGTTCCATTCCCGGTCTGGGTGACCTAAGAGTCCTTAGGCAAGACTCCTAACAGTACATTGGCCTACCTGTCATATGATTAACCTTCTAAGTCGCTCTGGATAAGAGCATTAGCTCAATGCCGTGAAAGTATTTCCTCATTTCCTGGTTCTTTGTGCATGTGTGTTGATTTACAAGCCATGGCAATATGGTAACTAAGTGCGAGTGTGTCCCACCTTGAAATCAGGCATACAAACCTTTTGAGCATCGGTGTATGTCTGTATTGTTCCTGATTCTGTTAAGTTAAACAACACAATGTTTAAGCTGCCTATCCCAGCTTAGATATGTGGTCCAGTTTTGCTTGAATCTGATGATAAAGAGCTGCTAGTTTACAATCCAGTCTACAGTTAATGTTCCATTATACTACACTAGTTATACTACACTAGTCAGATAGTAGGTGTAATGTGTTAGTGTACTGTACGTAGCGTGTTGGTGTACAGTAACTCAGTATGTGTAATGTGTTAGTGTACTGTAAGTAGTGTGTTAGTGTACAGTAACTCAGTAAGTGTAATGTGTTAGTGTACTGTAAGTAGCGTGTTGGTGTACAGTAACTCAGTATGTGTAATGTGTTAGTGTGCAGTAATTCAGTAAGTGTAATGTGTTAGTGTACTGTGAGTAGCGTGTTGGTGTACAGTAACTCAGTAAGTGTAATGTGTTAGTGTACTGTAAGTAGCGTGTTGGTGTACAGTAACTCAGTAAGTGTAATGCGTCAGTGTACTGTACGTAGCGTGTTGGTGTACAGTAACTCAGTAAGTGTAATGCCTTAGTGTACTGTAAGTAGTGTGCTGGTGTACAGTAACTCAGTAAGTGTAATGCGTTAGTGTGCTGTAAGTAGTGTGTTGGTGTAACTCAGTAAGTGTAATGTGTTAGTGTGCTGTACGTAGCGTGTTGGTGTACAGTAACTCAGTATGTGTAATGTGTTAGTGTCCTGTAAGTAGTGTGTTGGTGTACGGTAACTCAGTAAGTGTAATGTGTTAGTGTACTGTAAGTAAAGTGTTGGTGTACAGTAACTGAGTAACTGTGATGCGTTAGTGTGCTGTAAGTAGCGTGTCAGTATACAGTAACTCAGTAAGTGTAATGTGTTAGTGTCCTGTAAGCAGTGTGTTGGTGTACAGTAACTCAGTAAGTGTAATGCGTTAGTGTGCTGTAAGTAGCGTGTCAGTGTACAGTAACTCAGTAAGTGTAAAGTGTTAGTGTCCTGTAAGTAGTGTGTTGGTGTACAGTAACTCGGTAAGTGTAATATGTTAGTGTGCTGTAAGTAGTGTTAGTGTACAGTAACTCAGTAAGTGTAATGTGTTAGTGTACTGTAAGTAGTGTGTTGGTGTACAGTAACTCAGTAAGTGTAATGCATTAGTGTGCTGTAAGTAGTGTGTTGGTGTACAGTAACTCAGTAAGTGTAATGCGTTAGTGTGCTGTAAGTAGTGTGTTGGTGTACAGTAACTCAGTAAGTGTAATGTGTTAGTGTACTGTAAGTAGTGTGTTGGTGTACAGTAACCCAGTAAGTGTAATGTGTTAGTGTACTGTAAGTAGACTTCCAGTTTTGTCTTGGTGGAGACGATCAAACGAGTACGCCTGTGCAGCGGATGAGTATTAGAAGTATTAGAAACATGATGGTAAATTTGTTTTCACACGTCCAGACGACCTGGTGTCACTCCATCTCCACCCCTACTGCACCATCTGCAGGAACTGTGTGCAGATATTCAAGCTGCATGGGATGGATTATCACAGGACACCATTAGTAACCTCTACAGCTCCATAACATGGCGGGTCAATGCCATACTGAGAGACACTCCTTCTCCAGCTGTAGCTCAGTAAATATTGATCATATCAGTCTAAATGTATCATCATTTATTGTTCCTGGTCACCTTTATCATCCTTCCCAACAGCACTGCAGTCCGTTCCTTCTATTTGAGTGCCAAAATATTTTGAAGATGGTAGTAAACTGCTCATGTCGAGTATTTAATTAATCAACCATGTTAAAAAGGATGATTGCCACTCGTACATGAAGACTAACAGCTTTCAGTGCCAAAGGCGCTGAGAGCCAAGATCAACAAACATTTTTATCTTTTGATCTTGTGTGGAAGAATTTATGAAGGAAGCTTAATTGTATGTAACTAAGTTCTCTGAGGCCAGTGTAAAACTATACGAGTAATTTGAGTATGAGGTTATTAATCTTCCTCCACCTTTCCACATTTCTAAAACGCACATTTCTGAGACTGCTACAAGTCTTGCTGGAAAGGCCAAATCAAACACCTGTCTGCAATTTTGATTTTCAGGAACTGCAGCATGTTTGGCGCCTCATAGCATGTGGACGTCCTGGCACAACTGGCCCATTGTTGGTACTGGCAATCTGCAGTAAGCCAAAATCAGGTCCACATGTTTCAAAACAGATCTGGTCCCCTTCTGGCACAGATACACCAGTGACCCTAATCTAGTGTGTGTGTATGTGGCTCACATCTTGCAAACGTAAGTGGTCCCCCCAGGTACCGTCAATCCATGTGGCAACTGGGCCAGAAGAAAATGGAGAATGTGGGCCAGATTTGGGCCAACACAGTTTTGCTATCTGGGCAAGCTCTTCTGGGGCCACAAGCCCAGTTCCAATTCTTAAGGAAGGCGCCAAAGTGGATTACCAGGTAGGGGGAAGTTATTAGGCCTAGCTTCACCCAGGGACACCCTCTTTGGTAACACCCACTTTGGTAACACCCCCTTTGCCAAATATCCCAACTTGTAAATTCATGATTATTAATATTTCTGTGCTCTTGGATTCATGCTGAGTGCTAAATCTCTGACAGGCTTTATTTTATTATGTCAAATTGTGTTGCGCGTTTATTGTCAGCTATTTTACATATTCAAAAGCAGTGTCCATTAATCATATTTATTCTCATATTTATTGATATTTATTTATTAATGTGTTTTACTGGCTTATTTATTCATTATTGTTTTGTTCACTTTGATGATTGTTCAAATGACCTATACAGTGCACCATCACTTCAGAGTTTGGTGAAGGTCTGTTGCAGCCAAATGGGAGTGTTGATTGCTTTGCCAGCAATCCAATGAACAGTTCTCACATAGCCCTTCTATACCAAACAAACCAAAGTGGTTTTGTTCAGGCTTCTTAGAACCAGCCTGCATTCACACCACTTTGTACTGGAACCAAGGAACGTCAAAAGATACGTCAACAGCGCCAACAAAGCATTCCACAGCGGTAGTAGGCAGTAGTAACAAAATGGCGGAGTGTTTGTGCTGTTGTTTCAGAAGTCGTTCTGTTTATATCCAGAAAGCAAGCACGGATCACCTACTGGAGATAAGACATGGAAGACGTGGTCCTCAACAACGGACACGCCCACAAACGTCGTCAGAGTTCGTTCTTAAGAACCTGCTATGCTTTGATTCCAGCTTGGATAAAAGTTTTTGGTTTCGAACCTGTTTATTTTTAGTGGGAATGCGCCAAACGCTTTAAAATTTGTGTTTCAGACTTCTACCATTCTTGTTAAAGGAGCCTGGATAGCTCTTCCAGACCTCACTTGACCTCCGCCATTGTTGCTAACTGCAGCTTCTTGATTACATTAGGAACTGAGGAAGCTGCTTGAAAGCCCTTTGCTATCTTCTTATAGTCTTCTCCTGATATTTTTAAAACTGACCACCAGTTATTAGTTTGGACGAGGTTTGTATGTTAAGAAGGGCTGATTGTTGGGATGAGGTTTGTATGTTGGGATGAGCTGATTGTTGGAATGAGGTTTGTATGTTGGGATCAGCTGATTGGATGAGGTTTGTTGTTGGGATGAGCTGAAGTTTTGTGGTTTTGATTGGTCAGCTGATTGTTGGGATGGGAGAGGTTTGTATGTTGGGATGAGCTGATTGTTACCAGGTTTGAGTTTGTTTGCGTGAGCTGTTGGGGGATCAGCTGATTGTTGGGGCGATTGTTTGTGTATGGTGATGGCTGATTGGCCGGATGAGTTTTGTGGTGTTGGGGCGAAAGTTTGTGTGTTTTGGGATGTGTGTTGGGGGTGGTTGTATGTTGGGATCAGCTGATTGTTGGGATAAGGTTTTGGTATGTTGGGATCAGCTGGCTGATGTTGGGTGAGCCCGTTGGGACGAGGTTTGTATGTTGGTGGGTGAGAGCTGGTTGTGGGGCCGGATGAGGTTTGTATGTTGGCATGAGCTGACTGTTGGGACAAGGTTTGTATGTTGAGATCAGATGATTGTTGGGACGAGGTTTGTATGTTGGGATGAGCTGACTGTTGGGACGAGGTTTGTATGTATGTTGGGATGAGCTGACGATGAGGTTTGTATGTTGGGACGTGATTGTTGGGAGGTTTTGTTGGGATGTATGTTGGGACCAAGGGATGTCTGTGTGGGAGCTGATTGTTGGGGCGAGGTTTGTATGTTTGGGATGAGCTATTGTTGGGACGAGGTTGTGTATGATTGGGATGAGCTGATTGTTGGGGACGAGAGCTATTGTGGTGTTGGTATGAGCTGCGATTGAGCTTTGTTGGGATGAGGTTTGTGTGATGAGCTGATTGGGGCGATGTAAAAAAGCTGACTGTTGGGACAAGGTTTGTGTGTTTGTGATGTATGTTGGAGACATGGTTGTATGTTGGGGATGAGCTGATTGTTGGGACGAGGTTTGTATGTTGGGATGAGCTGACTGTTGGGACGAGGTTTGTATGTATGTTGGGATGAGCTGATTGTTGGGGCGAGGTTTGTATGTTGGGATGAGCTGACTGTTGGGACAAGGTTTGTGTGTTGGGATGAGCTGATTGTTGGGATGAGTTTTGTATGTTGGGATGAGCTGATTGTTGGGATGAGTTTTGTATGTTGGGATCAGCTGATTGTTGGGATGAGCTTATGTGGGATGAGGTTGGTATGTTGGGATCAGCTGATTGTTGGGACGAGGTTTGTGTGTTGGGATGAGCTGACTGTTGGGACAAGGTTTGTATGTATGTTGGAAGGAGCTGATTGTTGGGACGAGGTTTGTGTGTTGGGATGAGCTGATTGTTGGGGCGAGGTTTGTATGTTGGGATGAGCTGACTGTTGGGACGAGGTTTGTGTGTTGGGATGAGCTGATTGTTGGGACGAGGTTTGTATGTTGGGATGAGCTGATTGTTGGACTGAAGGTTTGTATGTTGGTATGAGCTGACTGTTGGGACGAGGTTTGTATGTATGTTGGGATGAGCTGATTGTTGTGAGCGAGATTTGTATGGGGATGAGATGTGTTGGGACGAAGGTTATGTATGTTGGGATGAGCTGACTGTT
>JAMWET010002491.1:0-17500 GCA_024036415.1 Prochilodus magdalenae
AGATCCTCCAGCGCTGGTTTATTTACCTCCTTTTCGGCGCGGTAGCCTCGCTAGCCTTGTTTGTTTAGTTCTCGGCTGCACGGCGTTGTGGCGTTACAGCGGATGTGGTTGCATGTTTGGCACTGGGGGCTGTCAGTTTTGAATCGCAGATATTAGTTATTAAACGTTTATAACGACACCTATTCTGGCTTTGGATAGGCATTTAAGTTCCTCACTTCTGCCTAAGTTGGGCTGTCTACGGAGCGAATTCCAATTCACCCGTTCCACCTTAAATAGTACAGCAGTAACTGCTGCACTGTTTAAGGTGGAACGGGCCAATTCGAAGAGGCGCCAGTTTCAGCCTCGTGGTGTGGATAATGTGAGTCAAATAAGAGAGAGGGTCGATGTTTACTTGTTGTCTTACCGCACGGTGACACTGTCATTTATTTATTTACTTGTTTATGTGTTTTTTTTCTTCCACCACAACTTTCACAACAACCGTGCTCAAGTGCAAAAGCTCCCTCCAGCGACGGGACTTTTATTTTATATAATTTTTAAACGTAACCTAGAAAAAAGTATGAGCATGCCATGCTATCCTATTTGTTTGTTTGTTTATTTGTTTACTTACTGTGGTTGGCTTTTGAACAATTTTTACAGCAACACTTTTTAGTGCGAGAGGACTTTTATTCTATTTTATTCAGCTTGACCTAGATAAAGACACGAGTGACTTGTTTTTTATATATTCATTATTTTTTATTTATGTTTATTTATTAACAGTATTTGTTTTTTAAAACACTATTTTTAGTGCAAGCGGACTTTTATTCTATTTATTTTCAACCTGACCTAGATTTTAAAAAATTGAGTGTTTATTTATCTTTTTAATTTACCACAACCCCTACAGCAAAACTCAACTGAAAAATGACTTTTATTTTAGTTAATTGACGACTAGATAAACAATTAGGAGTGGCTTACTTCATTTCTGTATTTCTTTATTGATTTATTTAACTTTTTAAGTTTTACAGCAACACTTGACATGATTGGCCGTTTCATTTATTTATTCATTTACCACAACCTTTACAGCAAAACATTTCAATGCAAAATGGACGTTTAGTTTAATTTACTGACTTTAATTTATTGAATTGACCTAGATATGAAATTGAGTGCTGTATTTATTTATTTATTTATTTACCAACCACAACAACCCTTTTGATGCATTTTTACCCCTTTAACCTGAGGAAATTTCAGTCTGTTTATGTTTTATCTAGTTAGTTACTTGTTGTACAGTTAAAAACATAAATAAACAACACTTCTCAATGCAAAAGGACTTTTATTCTAGTTTTTAACTTAACCTAGATTTTTTTTTTTAATATGAGTGGTGGATTTATTTATTTACTTTATTTATTTACCACAAGTATCCCCTTAGACCTTATTAAAAATAAGCAGGATATTTTTAAGTGTTTATTTATTTGTATTATTATTTTATTATTTATTTTATTTTATATTTTATTTCAAAGGGACTTTTATTTTCGACTTTCCAGCGATTAAAGACAGAATATAAGCATGCTGTCTTGCGAAACGACATTAAAAACGAAAACAATAATAACTGTTTCCTATTTGCTCCGGCTGGATGGGCTGTCCAGATGTTCGCCTCGGGCTAATGTGGTCGGTCGCTAATGTAGTGCAGCTAAACTGGCTCTGACATGCGCGCGACAGAAGTGAAACTCGAGCCCGTGGGCTCGCGCCGCGCTGAGAGACGTCGAGAAAGAAAGGCGGTAAGTAAACAGATGAGTGAATAAACACGCAGATGTCCCTCTCGTGCCGCCGTAGAGCAGCCTTTCGCAACGTGCCCCGTATCAGAGCCGAGCAGAAGGACAGAACCTGCTGTGGGTCAGTCAGCTGGCGGCTGCAGGCGGAGAAAACGAGGGAAGTGAGCCGAGCGATCGAGCGACACTCGGTTACCCGCCGCTGGGTTGCAGGTCAGTGGCGCGCAGTCGCAGCGTTCAGTTGCGGGGCACTTAAAGGGCAAGTCCACCGAATTCTGTTACTGCATCAGCCAGTCGTTGAGATGTGTGTAAAGGTATCCTGAGTAGTTAGACGTGTCGTGGTTCGCTGTAGGTACCTTTCTCAAGCATTGACTCGGGGATCAAGTGTGGTGGTGATGGAAACCGGGCGTCGTGATGTCTAAAACACACACAGGTAAAATAAATTTTAGCCCCAAACCATCTCAAATCTATCATAAAACATTGTCTCGCACTGCATCCATAACCGTATCCTGTAATAACTTTCTTTTTGGTTTTTAATGAGGGTTTTTTTTAGGGGTTGACATCTGGTTCCTATCGCCACTGCTGTGAACTTGGCTAGTTTCTCTGGAGCGAAGCATTTCAAACCACTTTGAATGAAATTCTTAAAAATGGGTGGAATTGGGGTGGCTCAAAAACGAACAAATGCAGATTTGCCCTTTGATTTTGCCATTTGGTACACTACAATTTAAGTACTAGTATAAAGATGGACTGTTTATGTATCAAAATTGCAATTTTATTTATTTATTTTGTTTTTTTTAATAAAATTAAAAACAACATATAGTATTATATCTGCATAATTGAAGCTGCATTTAAAAAAAAAAGCAATTAATGAGCAATTTTGACCCTGATAAGACCTGACCAATCAGAGGCAACCAGACCTGAACAAGTTGTGACATCATAGCCACAATTTACTGGTAGTCTGGCACACTGCATTCAGGCCTCAAGTCAGAACGGTGGATATTCGGGTCCAGCCTGTTAGCGTAGCGGGTTAGCTTTAGCTTCCTAAGCTTCCCTGGCTCTGAAAACTGTTTGTGTGGGCGGGGCCAGAGACCACCTGCCGGAAGCCCTGTGCTCACAAACAGTGAATTAGTTCTGTACAGGTTCAACTTAAAGGGTTGTTACAAGCAGACGTCACAGCTATATCAGAACCCTTTTTGGTGCTACATAGAACCCTTTCAGATAAAGCTCTATACAGAACCATCTAGAACACGTTCTCCATCAATCAGGCGAAGTCTTTCATGGTGCAAGGAATCGCTTAATCAGACAAAGGTCTCTTTGCTTGTCTGTATACATATATACATAGAACCGTACTGTTTTACTGGAGAACCCTTGAAGAACCCTCTTTGTTAAGTGTGATGGGTGCTCGCCTCCCGACTAGTTCAGTTTCTAAAACCCCACCCCGCCAGTTGGATCAGTCAGAACAGAGTGGGTGGGCTGGTCAGGGGGCGGGGCTTAAGACACAGGGGCTCAGGGGCAGTGTTTTACACAGAGGATGGACTCAGTCCTACAGTGTGGAGCCTGTAAATCTGTTCTAGTGGAACCCAGGTTCTATATAGAACCATCTACGGCACATTGTCCATCAATCTGATTCTTTAATCAGGCAAAGCTTTCTTTAAGTGACTAGATAACCCGCACCTTACAGACGGCTCTGAGGTAAGCGGGCGCTTGGGCTGCGGGCGCTCCGGCTGCAGGCCCTGCATTTTTAATAGACGGCATGTGGAATGATGTAGTGAGGAACGCTGTCTGATGGTTCTAGAGATGCCGGCTCTATATAAAACCATTGATACTCTTTTTAATAGGGGACCTGTTATTCTCGTCTTCAGCTTCATGTTGGGGTTCTATTAAAATAGATTTTCAGGTTTCATACTGTACATCTGTATTCACCTGTGTCTTTAAGCCCCGCCCCGGACCAGCATGATGTGCTCTGATTGGCCAACTCACCCACTCTGTTCTGACTGATCTCACTGGCAGCGTTGGGTTTCAGAAGCTGAGCTAGCTGGGAGGCAGGCGCCCATCACACTGAACAAATAGGGTTCTTCAAGGGTTCTCCAGTAAAGAATATGGTTCTATGTATACACACCCAAAGAGACCATTGCCTGATTAAAGAGTTCCCTGCATCATGAAAGAGTATATCTGATTGATGGAGAACATGTTCTAGATGGTTCTATATAGAGCTTTATCTGAAAGGGTTCTATGTAGCACCAAAAAGGTTCTGATAGTTGTGATGTCTGCTTGTAACAACCCATTATGTTGAACCTGTGCAGAATTATTCAGTGTTTGTCAGCACAGAGCTTCAGGCAGGTGGATAACTCGTTCCCAGTCAGAACAGAAGTAGCTCAATTTGTCCCACAATTTGCTATAAATTCAGTCAAAACACACAAACCATCAGTCAGATTACATTGTTGGGTGTAATGTTAAATTTTCCAGAGTATATAATGGATTCCATTCTGTTTTCCCAGTTTTCCATCTTCCTAAAGCCGGTAGAGCAGCTGTATTAGCCCCACTGAGAATCCTGTTCGTTAGCTAACATTAGCATCTGAAGCTAATCCCAGTTTAGTGGATCCTTTACTCTCCAGATGGAGATGAAGCTCCACCAGCACTATGATACTCCAGTAAGAGCTCCAGAGTGTAAACTAGGACGGAATGATGATGATCTGATCCATATGTGTAGAGTTATTACTCTGTAGAGAGCATTACTACATCAGGAGACCAGCTAGGAGAAGCTAACGCGGTTAGCGCTTATGCTAACAACCACAGAGCGAGTGTTTCTGCTCATATTAACACTCGACAGAGAAAAATAAAAGCTGGGTTTGATTCTTCTGTTGATTCCTCTTCTAACACAGTTCTGTGTTAATGTAGACGTGTGTTTGTGAGTGTGCAGAGTAGAGTAGTATATCGGTTCATTGCAGCTAATAAGCTAAACGGCAAGTTAGCCAGCTAGTTAATTAGCCTAGTTAGCTGTTTTAGAGTGACAGAATGAGCAGAAAAGGGGTTAATTACAGTGATTATAATGGTTCTGTCTCTCAAGCTGGTTGGTAACGTGAACGTTAGAACCATACGTTCAGTTGGTTCCTGTTTTGGTTCTTATTTTTGCAGTGTGTATGTGGATAAACATCTTTATACAGTGAGTGTCTCCACACTCTGCGTGTGGTGTAATTCCATGATTGTAGGAAAGTGAATCTGACTAAGTTGTAAAGTTATTGGAAATTGTTTCGGTATCCTGGTTCAGCAGCTCTCAGCATGAGCACAAAATCCTGTTGTATCGGTGCAGCGCTGCCTGCGATATCATGATTTCACCTTCAGGTCTACAATTTTAGTCTGATTAGTTTGTTTTGGTTCCCCTTATGCTCTTTTAGGACCTGTGGGAAATCTGAAGAAGTTTCACATTTATGCAGAAACACCCTCTAGAACCTTCCAAAGAATGTGTGTGTGTGTGTGTGTGTGTGTGTGTGTGTGTGTGTGTGTGTGTGTGTGTGTGTGTGGAATCGGTTTATGAGATCTGCTCGAGCTGTCAGACATGCATTCAGAATTTCATGCCAGAATCCACCCCATCATCCGACTCAATCAGAGCTCGTTTGGACAGTAAAGCGGACATTGCTTCTCCTCTCGCCCTGCATTCAGTCAGGCAGCATGTTGCACTGAACTGCGTTGTCAAGCAAACCCCATTTTTAAAGAAACAGCAACCAGCTTAAACAAACAAACAAAACCAACAGCATATGTAGGGTTTATTTATTTATTGACAACCCTGACACGATGTTTTGTCATACAGTGACCCTGACCTTATCGACCCTGGTTTAAGAACCCTGGCCTAACAACTCTGACCTAACAACTCTGGTTTAAAGACCCTGACCTATTGACCTTGGTTTAAGGATCCTGACCTATCGACCCTGGTTTAAGAACCCTGGCCTAACAACTCTGACCTAACAACTCTGGTTTGAGGACCCTGACCTTTCGACCCTGGTTTAAGGACCCTGATCTAACGACCCTGGTTTAAGGACCCTGACCTATCGACCCTGGTTTATTGACCCTGGTTTAAGGATCCTGACTTATTGACCCTGGTTTAAGGACCCTGACCTATTGACCCTGGTTTAAGGACATTGATTTATTGACCTTGATTTAAGGATCCTGACCTATCAATTCACGTTTAAGGACCCTGACCTATTGACCCTGGTTTAAGGACCCTGACCTGTTGACCCTGGTTTAAGGACCCTGACCTATTGACCCTGGTTTAAGGACACTGATTTATTGACCTAGATTTAAGGATCCTGACCTACCAACTCACGTTTAAGGACCCTGACTTATTGACCCTGGTTTAAGGACCCTGGCCTAATGACCCTGGTTTAAGGATCCTGACCTATCAACTCACGTTTAAGGACCCTGACTTATTGACCTTGGTTTAAGGACCCTGACCTAATGACCCTGGTTTAAGGACCCTGACCTATCAACTCACGTTTAAGGACCCTGACTTATTGACCCTGGTTTAAGGACCCTGACCTATCAACTCACGTTTAAGGACCCTGACTTATTGACCCTGGTTTAAGGACCCTGACCTAATGACCCTGGTTTAAGGATCCTGACCTATCAACTCTCGTTTAAGGACCCTGACCTATTGACCCTGGTTTAAGGACCCTGACCTACCAACTCTTGTTTAAGGACCCTGGCGTAACAACCCTGACCTGATGACCCTGGCTTAAGGACCCTATCCTAATGACCCCTACATGTTGAATGGCAGCCAATGAAACTGACATTGGGCACGATCATGAAATTCAGTCTGCTCTGTCCAAACGGGGTTTAAACCCAGACTAAAGTCACGCAGCGCAGACTTCAGCGATTGTCTGAAAGTGTGTGCTGGAGTAACAGACTGGGTCTTGCTTGGTTAATGTTTCAGGCTCAGTCGTCGGGTTGCCTGTTACTCAGAAGCCGGATGGTCTGAAGGAGTTAATAAATGAACGAATGAGTTACATCACTAAACCTGTGGTGTCCTGCTCCAGACTACATCTGGACTACTGCTGGGTTTGAAATTTATGAAGCTGTAGAGATTCCTAATGGAGTCCTGTGATAATCCATCCCATGCAGCTTGAACATCCTCTCACAGTTCCTGCAGATGGTGCGGTAGGGGTGGAGGTGGAGGGACACCAGGCCTTCTGGACGTGTGACAACAAACCGTTCCTCTTGGTGCTGACCACGGTGCCTCCACACACGGGTTCGTTGGGCGTCTCCACCAAGACTAAAGCGGGACTCGTCACTGAAGATGACCCGCTGCCATTCTGAGTCACTCCATGACAGTCTGGTACGACACCACTGCAGTCTTTGGTGACGGTGACGTGGTGTTAAGGACAGTCGTGGTAACGGTCTGTGTGCATGTAGTCCTGCGTGGTGCAGCCGTCTGCCAAAGACCTGCCCTGTCAAACCAACACACCAAGTTTCATTTCTGTGGGTTGATTGATGATATATGAGTGTATATGAGTAAAGCTGTCACTAAACATCTCAGATAATAAACAGTATGTCGCCCAGCGCTGTTCAGCGCTGCTCTGGAGTACGGCAGTGGTTGGGCGATTTGGTGCCGTTTGGCTACCTGTGGTTGTTTGTATTGGGTGAGACAGGCCGTTGGTGGACCCTACGTGTGGTCACGTTTACACGTTGCCTCGGTAATAACCAGAGCTGGCCACAGTGTAGGACATCTGGCCTGTGAGGAGATATGTCAGATGTTGGGAGCTGTTCCAGTGGAATCCTTCCCTCTGAGTTTATGTAATGCCAAAGCTGTGGTTGGTTGGTGGAGTTCTTGTGGTGCGGTGGTTCCTGGTCCTGAATAGGCTGCTTTCTCCCTCTCTCTGATGGTTCTATAATTACGCTGGAAAACTAGGCTAAAAAAGGACGTGTTGGGTTCCATTAGCGTGCACCACAGACAGATTACCCCACAGCGCCGGGGCGCGAGTTGGTTGTTAGTTGCAGTTTTGGGATCCGATGTGTTTCTGGTACTCTGTGGGCTCCGGTTCTCTTTCCGAGCTGTGTAAGAAAGGTCAGCGCCGCCTGTGTTTACACAGGAGGCTCAAATCTTTCAACATCTGCAGAACCATGCTGCAGATGTTTCGTCACTCGGTGATGGCTAGCGTCATCTCCTACGCTGTAGTGCGCCGGGCCAGCAGGGTGAGGGCAGATGCTAATAGGCTCAGTAAGCTCTCCAGGAAAGTGGGTTCTGTTCCTGGGAGAGGAACTGGAGGTTTTGGCGGAGGTGATGGAGGAGGAGAGGAGCACCTTCAGCCGCGGAGCACAACAGGACGAGTTTAACTCCTGTGTAACTCCTCAGTTAGTGTTGAGTTATTGTTTTATGTTCTCTTTTCTTTGATTTAGTTTATTAGCAATTTAATTTTTTTGATTGATTAAATTTTTTCTGCAATTACATTTTTTTTGTATTAATATTTGTAATTATGTTTTAAAAATAATAAATTTGTAGTTGTATTAGGATTTTTGACCTTATTATCATTATTATTTATTTATTTATTGATTTATTTACTTCCCTCCTCTTATGTTGTAAATTATGGTAAACCAGGGTTTAAACACTGGTTGATTGGTTGGTTGATTGATTGATTGACTGAAAAATATAAACCAGCATCGCTTCTCCACTTAGCTTGCGTGCACATTGCTAAGGACCCTAACGTAACAACATTGTCATAACGACCCTCACCTAATAACCCAGAACTAACAACCCTGGCCTAATGACCCTGATCCAACAACCCTGGTGTTTACGACCCTGCCTTAATGACCCTGGCCTAACCACCCTGGTCTAATGACCCTGATCCAACTACCCTGCCGTTTACGTCCCTGGCCCAACAACCCTGTCCTAATGACTCTGATCCAACCACCCTGGCGTTTATGGTCCTGCCTTAACGACCCTGGCCCTACGACCCTGGCCTAATGACCCTGATCCAACAACCCTGGCGTTTACGGTCCTGCCTTAATGACCCTGGCCCTACGACCCTCGCCTAACAAGCCTAGCCTAATGACCCTGATCCAACAACCCTGGTGTTTACAATCCTGGCTTAATGACCCTGGCCCTATGACCCTGGCCTAATGACTCTGATCCAACAACCCTGCTGTTTACGACCCTGGCCCAACAACCCTGGCCTAATGACTCGGATCCAACAACCATGACGTTTTTACCATCTTGGCCTAACGACCCTGATCCAACAACCCTGACCCTGGCCTAACAACCCTGACCTAACAACCCTGACCTAACAACCCTGGCCTAACGACCCTGGCTTAATCACCCTGATCCAACAACCCTGGTGTTTACGAATCTTGCGTAATGACCGTGGCCCTACGACCATGGCTTTACAAGCCTGGCCCAATGACCTTGGCCCAATGGCCCTGGCCCAACCATGTCACAGACTGCGTCACAGAATTCCGTCACCTAGCGTTGCGCGCTGCGCTGAAGGCTGCTGACCTTCACAGACTCTCATTGAAAGTGAATGACGCCCGGTACCTGTGCAGCCTTCATCACTTGCAGTTTGCACACAGTAGAAAGTCATGAGGTGGGCTGGGAAAAATGGAGATGCATTAGGGGTCATGTTAGAACCGGTTCTTTGCCCCCAGGATCTAATCAGGATATGCATTTCTACCCGTGGTAACCAAAATCGCACCGGGGTCTGATACAGGCTGAGCAGGGTACTGGCCCGTGGCTTGTTTTTCAGGCCTGTCTAACCACCTGTGATGTCAGATGTTCCCTCAGAATGCAGAACCGGATAATATGCCTAGATTGGCTGATTTCTGAAGTGAGGGTGGACGGAGTGGCTGATTTGTGAAGTGCGGTTGGGCACACGGCTCTTGCGGCTCTTGATTTCAGTTCGGGGTCGTGGAAAAGTACATAGCTGTAATTTTCAAACAGTAATCATCTGTTCTGTCCAGGCTGGCTCCGGGCCGGGGCTGCGCGGCGGTTTGAGGGGATCTGTGTGGTGTATTATATCCAGTATGTGGACAAAAGTTTGTGGACACCACTGTTTATGGTTCTGTTGGGGATTGGTGTTGGAACATTGCTGTGAGGATTTGATTGAGCATTAGTGAGGTCAGGTTACTGATGTTGGAACATTGCTGTGAGGATTTGATTGATTATTAGTGAGGTCAGGTACCGATGTGGGAACAGTGCTGTGAGGATTTGATTGAGCATTAGTAAAATCAGGTTCTGATGTTGGAACATTGCTGTGAGGATTTGATTGACCATTATTGAGGTCAGGTACTGATGTTGGAACATTACTGTGAGGATTTGATTGATCATTAGTGAAATCAGGTTCTGATGTTGGAACATTGCTGTGAGGATTTGATTGAGCGTTATTGAGGTGAGCTCCTAATGTTGGAACATTGCTGTGAGGATTTGATTGAGCATTAGTGAGGTCAAGTGCTGGTGTTGGAACATTGCTGTGAGGATTTGATTGAGCATTAGTGAGGTCAGGGATTGATGTTGGAACATTGCTGTGAGGATTTGATTGAGCGTTAGTGAAATCAGGTTCTGATGTTGGAACATTGCTGTGAGGATTTGATTGACCATTATTGAGGTCAGGTACTGATGTTGGAACATTACTGTGAGGATTTGATTAAGCATTAGTGAAATCAGGTACTGATGTTGGAACATTGCTGTGAGGATTTGATTAAGCATTAGTGAAATCAGGTTCTGATGTTGGAACATTGCTGTGAGGATTTGATTGAGCGTTATTGAGGGGAGCTCCTAATGTTGGAACATTGATGTGAGGATTTGATTGAGCATTAGTGAGGTCAAGTGCTGGTGTTGGAACATTGCTGTGAGGATTTGATTGAGCATTAGTGAGGTCAGGTACTGTTGCTGGAACATTGCTGTGAGGATTTGATTGAGCATTAGTGAGTCCAGGTACTGATGTTGGAACATTGCTGTGAGGATTTGATTGAGCATTATTGAAACCAGTTTCTGATGTTGGAATATTGCTGTGAGGATTTGATTGATCATTGAACGTCTCTTCTTTCTGGTAGGTGCGTATGAAGTCTGTTGTCTGGGTTCTCTCTTTCCCACCCCCGCAGGGTATCACAGAGGGAGCAGGTTCATTGTCCCGGGGCTTACTGTGCTGTGAGCAGCTGCGTGTTTCACTACACGCATCATATCCACACACTCATCAGACATATACCTGCACCCCGAATCAACCGACAGGGCTGAAACTTGGTGTGCAGGTTTGACATGGTTTCATGTTCTGCTGCACATGTGACGTAATCAAGGACGGGTGTAATCTCTGTACCTGACTGACCCAACACCACCACCACAGACCTCCAGCGAGCAGTGGTGTCCTCCATGAGTCATCCTGTTAGTGCAGCACCATCGGCAGACGGCTGCACCACGCAGGACTACATGCACACAGACCGTTACCACGCCTGTCCTTAACACCACGTCACCGTCACCAAAGACTGCAGTGGTGTCGTACCAGACTGTCATGGAGTGACTCAGAATGGCAGCGGGTCATCTTCAGTGACGAGTCCCGCTTTAGTCTTGGTGGAGACGCCCAACGAATCCGTGTGTGGGGGCACCGTGGTCAGCACCAAGATGGACGGTTTGTAGTCACACTTCCAGAAGACCTGGTGTCCCTCCACCTCCACCCCTACCGCACCATCTGCAGGAACTGTGTGAGGATGTTCAAGCTGCATGGGATGGATTATCACAGGACTCCATTAGGAACCTCTACAGCTCCATACCGAGACGTCTGGCGTGTTGGGTTAGCAAACACGGCGGCCCGACGCCATACTGAGAGACAGACTTCTGTATGTGTAGCTCAATAAATATTGATTATATCAGACTTCCCCGCACACCTGCACTCCCACACCTCCTCCTGGGTGGAGCTGGTCTTTGACGGTGATTGTAATTAGTCCTGTTTAGTTGTGTGGTGTTCATGTAGAGTGTTTGGCTCGTGATTGGCTGACACTCTGGGCGACTATCGGTATTGGGAGTGGAACCTGAACAGATGAAGTAGCGAATGTATGACCCCTCTTTGACCCCTCTGCAAAGACTCATGGGACATCCCAGGACTCACAGTGGGAACTGAAGTTGGACGTTACAGTGTGTTTGTGTTACTCGTATCGTGGTAGGCTGAGCTGTGGGACCGGTTGTGGGGGTTTGGTACCTTACCACCAGCAGAGATCGGAGGGGGCGCTTCTTTGCCGAGACATACTGTCGTCTGTCCTCCATTAGCAGGTACGCTCGTGTCACGGTGGCGTTTACAGGAATTTCCACAAGAACTAGCTCAACAGGAATCTTACCGTCAACCGCGAACAGAGCCTGAACTGTGGTAAGTGCTCAGTCACTCTGCCTCATCTTACTCTTGATTTACAGTCTCAGCTCATCTTTCCACAAGACCCCAAAAGCTCCGCAACTCCGGGTCCAAACCTCAGAGAGCGACATTCCGAGCCAGGGACTGTAGATCACAAATTCCATACTTCTCCTGGAATTCTGCTGAATTCATTCACATACAGATGGGCTCGTACGTCCGGAGGTTAGGGTTCCGGGGCGGGAGCGGGGTATGTGGCTTGGTGGACGGGATGATGGATTCCGGTCCTTTATATCTCCACCCGTCAGCCTGCATTCCGGACTTCTGTGTTGGGACGGAAAACCTTCAAGTGCCTTGACTGTAGCTGATTCCCCAGAGATCTTGGATCAGTCCGTCACAACTTATAGTGCTTAGAACCTACAGACGTGGGTGAGGTCTAAAGAACCCTTCCACCATGTAAAGCTCTGTATAAGGGCACCAGAGGTTCTGTTTACACAGTATAATCAAACCAGAACCGGAACCTAGAAAATGGTTCTAGATAGCGCCAGTAGAGTGTCTGCTATTGTTACGAAACCATGCATGAAATAGTAAAGGAACCCTTTTTGGTGCTCTACAGAACCAAATGCATGACAATCAGTCTTAAGAACCATTTAAGCATGCAGACGGTTCTATACAGAACCCAAGCTTCTATTTAGAGACATTCCCTGTTTGTGACAATAGCAGAACCCTTTTTGAAAGGGATCTTGGAACAGTGGAGGAACCTTTATTGGTGCTATATAGAACCATATACAACCCATTGCCCCATTATTCAACATGCAAAGAACCCAAAAGGGTTTCTGCTGTGACTACCAAACCAAGCTTGTAATAATGGACTGATCCGTTTTGGTGATATACAGAACCATATACATCACGTTCTCCATCAGTCTGCGGAGCCATTTAATCATGCACAGAACCATTGGAGCATGCAGACGGTTCTATACAGAACTATACAACGCATTACCCATCAGATTCCAGAACCATTTTAACATGCGCAGAACCATTTTTGCAGTAGGAGAACCTTGGTGCCATACAGAACCATATACAGCACACTGCCCATTCATCATGCAAAGAACTCTTTATGGTTCCATAAAACCGTAAATGTTCTAAACAGACCCATTGTGTCTACTAAAGAACCCTCTATGGTTCCTTATAGAACTCATGGTTCTAAACAGACCCATTGTGCCTACTAAAGAACACTTTATGGTTCCCTATAGAACTCATGGTTCTAAACAGACCCATGGTGCCTACTAAAGAACCCTTTGGGTTTCCCTGTAGAACTCATGGTTCTAAACAGACCCATTATGCCTACTCCAGAACTCTTTATGGTTCTCTATAGAACTTATGGTTCTAAACAGACCCATTGTGCCTACTACAGAACCCTTTATTGTTCCCAATAGAACTCATGGTTCTAAACAGACCCATTGTGACTACTACAGAACACTTTATGGTTCCCTATAGAACTCATGGTTCTAAACAGGCCCATTGTGCCTACTACAGAACCCTTTATGGTTACCTATAGAACTCATGGTTCTAAACAGACTCGTGGTGCCTACTACAGAACCCTTTATGGTTCCCTATAGAACTCATGGCTCTAAACAAACCCATTGTGCCTACTCCAGAACCCTTTATGGTTCCCGATAGAACTCATGGTTCTAAACAGTCCCATTATGCCTACTACAGAACCCTTGAAGAACCGTCTTTTTCCAGGTGTGTAGTTGAAGGGAGGGGACAGGCAGGTCTGTGAAGGCTGGTCATTGGTCAGATGACTCGGGAAGTAATGGAATTCCATGTGTCCAGTTTTATCAGTGGTGGATGTGGCTCTTCTCCGTAGACGTTCCCTGATCCTGCCTTTGCGGTAACCCTGGCGGTGCTTCGATGCATTAGTGGTCCCTCCACTGTCCTGTGGGTGCTGTTCAGTGGTTCCGGCCCTGAAGGCCATGACTCCCACACCTGCTTTGATCCTAACAGGATAATTCCCTCTGCCTGATTGGATTTGCATTGGCCGTGGTGTGCCTGCGTAATCCAGCGCGGTAAAGGGCACGGCGTTCCAGTAGGACACGCACTGGGTCAGAGACGGAATACCAGCCATTATCCTGGAGACTGACTGCGTCTGAGTGAACCTGAGGCCAGAGGAGCACCATTCCAAGGAATGCTAAATCTGTGTGTTCTCTCGGAGAACCATAACCTTGTTCCTGCAGGTACACAGTTACCGTGTAGCACCCTCTGAATGACGTTCCACTGACCAATAACTGACCGGTATATTCACCATGGGTCTCTCCTCTCCATGTAAACTGGGCGGTGCTATTATAGGGTAACGCCTACGTAAGCATTCTCCTGACCAATCATAGGGCTAATGTCTCTGGCCCCGCCCACACAGAACAGTTTTAGTCAGAGAAGTTTAGCGAGCTAATGCTAACTAGCATAACCAACAGCTAGCAAGCTAGACCTCCTGTCTGTAGCTGCCTGTCATCCCTTCATCCCTTCATCCATCACCAACACTGTTCCTTCATCCCTTCATTCCTTTATCCATCACCAACACTGTTCCTTCATCCCTTCATTCCTTTATCCATCACTAACACTGTTCCTTCATCCCTTCATTCCTTTATCCATCACCAACACTGTTCCTTCATCCCTTCATTCCTTTATCCATCACCAACACTGTTCCTTCATCCCTTCAATCCTTCATCCATCACCAACACTGTTCCTTCATCCCTTCATTTCTTTATCCATCACTAACACTGTTCCTTCATCCCTTCATTTCTTTATCCATCACCAACACTGTTCCTTCATCCCTTCATTCCTTTATCTTATCACCAACACTGTTCCTTCATCCCTTCATTCCTTCATCCATCACCAACACTGTTCCTTCATCCCTTTATTCCTTTATCCATCATCAACACTGTTCCCTCATCCCTTCATTCCTTTATCCATCACCAACACTGTTCCCTCATCCCTTCATTCCTTTATCCATCACCCACACTGTTCCCTCATCCCTTCATTCCTTTATCCATCACCAACACTGTTCCCTCATCCCTTCATTCCTTTATCCATCACCAACATTGTTTGGGTTCTAAACAGAAGCTTTACTAAAGAACCCTTGAAGAACCGTCTGTTTAAGTGTGTAGCTGCTAGCGTAGCCACATTAGCATGTCATGTCAGGCTGTTCGTTGCGGAGCTGTTGTCGGATGCTCCGCCAGCTGTGCGGTGCTTCTGTGCACGTTGGACCGGATCCCCTCCGGCTCAGGATTCGTCTTCTCCAGGCTCCCCTGGTCCAGTTTGGGCCGTCTTTCCTCCTTTTGGCTTTTCCGTCTTCGTTTGATGGATGATGATCTGCTCCTGAAGGGCCGAGCGGGATCAGGAAAGCGTGACAGCGAGGCTGAAGGACAGGGTTTCGTCTGCATGATTAATTCAGGGAACGAATGAAAAAGATTTCCTCTCTTATTTGAAGGAATTGCGCCAGATTCCGGAAGTTATTAATAGGCCGTCGCTACTGCTGGCTGGCCTGCGGTAAGCGAAGCTATAGTGAGTGATTTTGACATAGTACGGATAAATATAAATCTGTGGTGACTCGCGCTGAGGGAGGAGCTGGAATCTGACGGATCCGATCAAAGTGTGGCGCGTCTCTCTTTTCCAGAGGATGGTTATTTGTACGGCAGAATCCTCCCGGAGACCCCGGCACTCTACAAGCTCCGGGTATCTTCGCTGCTATGGCTGCGTTTATGTCCTTACAAGAACTTGGCCCCCCTGTCTAGGTGTGTTTGGGAATGTTTGGATATTCCCACACCTTTTCCTCCATGAGGTTAACCTTTGTGTGGCTCGATGTGCCAAGCATGGCGGTAATTCCGAACGCATGCCTGTTTTCCAGCCTCCCTTTATCCCTGAGAATGAAACGGGCTGCTTTCGTTTCTGTGCCTTTAAGACTGATCTATGGCAAATGAGCTCGGTTCTGATTGGCTGTGATGCTAATTAGAACGAGTGGGTGGGGCCAAACGACTGTAGGCTGAATAGGCAGGTCTAGGTAAATGAATGAGCCAGTGAGGCTGTTTATTTTTGGTATACGGATTGTTTGGACATGGGGAATTCCATAATTAACTTTGGGATACATTATTGGAATTGGCCGACATAAGAATCAGCAGATTTCTGCTCCATACATGCAGCCGATCATCATCCAGGTCATCTTTAAAGGAGGTTTAATCAGACGGAAGAGATCAGAACAGAATGGCTGGAATAGTTCAGATTAGGGATGCACCGGAAAAACGTTTGGCTGAAGCCGAAACCGAACGGCATCAGACATTTTTCATTTCCCGAACGCTTTTCACAGTGTTCCCTTAATGTTGCCACTTCTCTCCACTGCATTAAATACACAGATAGGCTAAATCCCAGATAGCAAGAGGGTATGGGCCACATCCGGCAAAGATCCGGCACTGCTGGCCCACTGTCGGCACTGGCAACCTGCTGGGAGCCAACGGTGGCCCAGATAGTTACAACATGCCTTTGGCCCACCTGTCCCAAAACAGATCTGGTCCACTTCTGGCACCGGTACGGCAGAGTGGCCTACTTTTGGCTGAGGTGTGGCCCTAATGTGGTGTGTATGTGGCCCACGTCTGCTGACGTTCCGGGATTTAGTCTGTTAAGTTCATGCTGAATGGTGAAAATCGGCAAAATGAATAACACACCGGAAAACCGTGTTCAGAATTCGGCCAACGATTTCGATTTCGGTGCGCCCCTGCTTGCGTTTTTGCTTGGGGAATGAATGCGCTCAAAGCAAACAGTCCTCCGCCTGTGAGCGGAGTCATCCTGTTATAACCTTGCAGCATTCCCGGGAATGAGATCAGATGTACGGACTAGATTTACGATGATTGGCTTAGCTGCGTGTGGACATGTCGAAGTGCGCGTCCCCGACTGATACCCGTATGTCCCTGAATAGATAAAGACGTGAAGCCCAGCACACACAGTGAGGGGGGAGTAGGTCCCGTTCTCCGATCTGACCGTAAACAGCCTTGACAGCTACCTCAGACAACAGTCTGATCCGAGCCAGTCAGCGATGACCCCCCCACGGCCCAAGGCCGTAGACCACTGAAGCCCCTCAGAGGGTTAGAGATGACGTATCAGCTTTGGGCCGAGATCCGGAGAATAGAAGTGTCGTATCAACCAACAGCACTGAAACTTGGTGTGTAGGTTTGACATGGTGAGACATGCTAACGATTCGAGTTTCACCATCAGCTGCGCATGTGATGTGAGCAAGGATGGTTCTGTACCTGACTGACCCAACACCACCTCCAGCGAGCAGTGGTGTCCTCCATGAGCCGTCCTGTTAGTGCAGCACCATCGGCAGACGGCTGCACCACGCAGGACTACATGCACACAGACCGTTACCACGACTGTCCTTAACACCACGTCACC
>JAMWET010002491.1:22500-37500 GCA_024036415.1 Prochilodus magdalenae
GGGCCTGGCGGGTGTAGAAACGGTGGTTCTCTGTACAGAAACTTAGCATAGGAGGATTCCTTATACTGCGGGTCTGTTTTACTGGTGCCTCGCGATATTCCCGATCGGAATATTGTGGAAATGCATGCTAAGGTTACATTTCCGCTGCATCCTCCACCCCCTACTCCTTTCCACGTCCAGTCTGCAGGGCTGACGATACGATCATATACCATGTGTGTCCCCGTACTGTGTAACACAGAAGGGCCCTTATGCACCACATGCATGCAAACCCCCATGCAAATCCACAGGGAAGCGTCCGCTAGTGATGAAGAGGAGATGGGAGCCGCTCTGCCGGGACGCTGCCTGCGGAGGAGGTTTGTTTTTTCGGCTGTGTTGGGGTTTCTCATGACCCAGCAGCTTTAGAAGGCGCTCGGTGCGGTGGAGACTGCACCGTAGGGCACCTTCTCCCTCTCCTCCTTACTCAGCACCTCAGACGCCTTACATAACGCCTCTGTTTACAGCCTGCGCCGTCTCCGGCGTACGACAACAAGCAGCCCGTGTGGTTTTCTCCAACATGCCCATGTTGGAGTCAGTCATGCAACGTAAAGACGTTGGTCGAACGTGTTGCGGCAGGGCTCGGAGGAGGTGGGGAGCAGGGAGGGGGGCTCCTTCAGTGACGAAAGATGAAAGGAGCCTTGGCCCTAGGCTCCAGGGTTTGGATGCCGTACAGCCAATGGAAATTTAACTAAGGCACATCCGCCGCTGTTGAGCTTTTATTAGATCATTTTCATTGTTTGCCGGGGCTTGTTTTTGATTTTCGGGGGAGTTAAGCACTGCTGCACACATGGGATCGGCCGCACCGTGGGAGGTTGAAGTCCAGGAATGGACAGCGTTGTATGTGAGAGAGCCTGAGAATCATTACCTCCCGAGCTGGATGAAATAAATGTTTGGCAACCGGGATTAAAGCAACAGTTCAGATACACCCCCCAAACGTACTGAATCAGCTGGAACGTTGGGTGGGCAAACGTATAGACAGCAGTGGGTGGAGTCCTGGCTCACAGTCAGGGTCCACGTTCATCCCGAAGAAGTTCGGTGGAGCTGAGATCAGAACCTGACTCAGCAGACCATCTCTTTATGGAGCTGGCTTGGTGCACACGGGTGCTGGAACGGGAGAGTGTTCTTCCAGTAACTACTGCTGCACAAAGCTGGAAGCGTGTGGTAGCCAAACACCACCCTTCACTGGAACTAAAGGTCTAAGCCCAGACCATGATCCGCCCCTCCACCCAACTTTCAGCACTGCGTTGCGGGAGGGAGATTCGTCCACCAAGCCCCGATTCCTCCATCAGACTTCCAGACGTTCCACTCTTTTCCACTGCTCCAGTGGTGGAGCTTTACACCACTCCAGCCGACGCTTGGCATTGCACATAGTGATCCATGCTCAGCCAGGGAGAACCGGTTCTCCTAATGCTCAGTTCTTGAGCTGATGCTGCTGCTAAACTCCTCCATTTCACAGTAATGGCACCTACGGTTGTCTAGGGCAGCTCCAGCAGGACAGACTGGCTGACTGGGCTCCTCAGTACGACCCGTAAAGTCACCATAGTGCCTGCCAGGGCTAACGGAACAGGACATGCCAGGATGGCATTTATAGCCGGCAACGGACTGAACATTTTTACCACGATAATGTTAATGACTGGCTAAAAGGAGGGACTGCATGTGGGCGTGGCCAAAGACCATAGTGTGAAGGAAGTAGCTGAATCTGCAGGTGTATGGAAGCGTACGGTCATACGGGTCTACCAGCAGTGGATACAATCCCAGTCTACAGGGAATTGTCCTCGGAAT
This sequence comes from Prochilodus magdalenae, assembly GCA_024036415.1. Taxonomy (NCBI): domain Eukaryota; kingdom Metazoa; phylum Chordata; class Actinopteri; order Characiformes; family Prochilodontidae; genus Prochilodus; species Prochilodus magdalenae. The sequence goes on from JAMWET010002491.1 coordinate 24,319, forward strand.
TATGCCCGGTAGGGCATCCACCAAATCTGGCCCACCAAAGAGTGCCTGAACACTGATGTGGCTACATCCAGAAACGTTAGTAGTCCTCATGGAGGTGTTACACAATGTTAGGTCTGCCAGGGCTGAAGCAACAGGACGTGCCAGTTTGGGATTTCTAGCCGGCAGTGGACAGAACATTTTCACCACGAAGCTCTGGACATCTGGAATGTTTTTCTGGAATTCTGGACAGCCGAATCTTCCCATAGTTGCAGAAGCGTCCGTTTATAGCCGCCGATTCCAGATTACCGATCCACGCAGTTTGAGGAGAGGGTGATGATTTAGATTTGCAGTTGGCACCGTGCTTGTTGCGCCAGTTCAGGAATTCTGGGCCGGTGTTTTTCATGTACATATTGGCTGATCCCGATGTGTAAACATTTGAAATGTGTGGAAACTGGGACTAGATCCACCTGTATTAGCGTCACAGAGTTACAACAGCAGTCATACGAATAAAATACAGATGTCTTGGCAGAGCAACCCGCCCGAACATTCCGCTCCTCCAGAGGACAGTAAATACACCATCAGATACGGGTTTAAATGCCGGTCCGATCCAAACAGCTTTCCTGTGGCACCCTCACTGTGCATCCCAAGTCATAGTCTGATATCTCTCCGGCGTGGACTGTAAACAGGACAGGATCACATTACGTCACTGCAGCAGGGAACCTGCTTCCGGGCGGATACCGCAGGCAGCGCTGCGCTGATACATCAGGAATCTGTACTCATCCTGAGGGTTAGTTAACCGGGATCCCGGAACCATCTTCCCAAACAGGAACCCACAGAACACAGGGTTCTAGCGTTCCAGAGACAGATCCAGTAAAACCACTGTGACCACTGACGTTTCTGCTCATTTCAGTCACTCTAACGCAGCTAACTAGGCTAATTAGCTAGCTAGCTAACCTGCTGTTTGGCTTATCCACTCGCTCACACATGCGCCTACATTTACACAGAACCGTGTGGAGAAAGCTCGTTCTGTGCTCGCTAGCATGAGCGCTAATAGCGTTAGCTTCTCAGTAGCCTGGGGGGTGATATGACGCGTGTCGCGATACGGGGGTTACGGTTTGGTCTACTGCGATATACTGCGGCACTGTAATCAAGGCGGTTTATTGTGATTAGGGTTGCCACCTTTCAGAAATGATAATAGAGGACGGGTGTTGGGGGGGGCGTGGCCATGTGTGAGTGACATGTGTTCGAAATACAGAACAAATCACGTCCCATAATTTAAGTCCGGGTGGGAAAGGGGTTTGGCGGTGGTTGGAGGGAGATTGTGATCGTTCATGTGTGTGTGACGTACGTGTATATCGGACATTTACGGAAATACGGAACCGTGTTGGTTTAATACAGGATGCATCACCTATTTGCCAAATACAGGACCATTCCGTATTTCACGGGACACGTGGAAACCCAAATTGTGATGTTTTTGATCTAATTTTAGGGCAACGGTCAGTGCAGAAACACACCGCTATATGCTAATGCTAACGTTAGCAGTGCGCCCTTAGGCTACTTGTTTATGTTGGGGTGGGAGCTGACTAGCAGTCAGGGGTTTAGACGGCACAGTAACTGCCACAGATCTTGGATTGTAAACCACAGATTAAAAATCGGTGCTGTGCTTTTTGAGAATCGATAAGTAATATCACAATACTGAATATATCGATTATTTTCATACACCCCAAACCGTGCTGTGTATTGGGATTTGTTGGGAGGTAATGGATCACAGTTATGACCTACTCTGAATATGCACTGTGTGTATATACCCTGTGATTTCACCTGATTGCATGTGCCGTACGGAGACTGCAGTGAGCTGTACCCGTCGCCAGTGCTAAAAATGGTTCATGCTCGACTCTCGGTGGAATGCCAGGATCTACACTAACGTGGCAGCGCTCCTGTTTTCCCTGTAGCACGCAGCAGTGCTGGGCTTGTTCTCACAGCTCTGAGAGTCATGAATGGCTTGTTAATTACATAAAGACTTGATTCGTGTCCATGTATTCGAGCCGGGGAAAGACGAAACCCTCGTAAACGTGTACCCAGACTTGTGGTTTATAGACAGCAGTGCTGGAATGGATTGGCATGTGGCCCTTGTTCTCTGTGCCAGTGATTTTATGGCGTTTAGAACGTATAGGGTCCATACGCTGACCTGTTTTGAACCCCGAGGATGTTTTCCAGATAATAATGTTTTCCATTTGTAGCTGGTTTCCTGAATGAAGGCCCGGGAGCTCCGACTGTGGAGCAGGGTGCCGGACTGGTAGAGTTATGGCTGCACAGGGTCCGTAAGGACTGTAATATGGGCATAGTGATATCGCAGAACACTGCAGGATGGTTCTATGGTGCGTTGCGTGGTGAAATGGTTCTTTAGACTGAGAAACGGTTCTTTAATTAGAGGCTTAAGACTGTGACCGTAGAAGAACCATTTTTGGCGCCATATAGAACCATTTTGACGTGTTCTCCATCAATCAGAAGAACCTTTCCACCATTCCAGCATGCACACGGTTCTATGTTGAGCTCATGGTTGAAGGCTCCATAGATGCTTTTACTTAGTATTGTTCTCTGATGTTCTAGATAGAAGCTACGTGACTTGGTTTGGGTTCCAAAATGCCCAGATGCCGTTCCACACTCCCATTTCCACCCTATGATCTGGCCCTAGAATGAAACAAGCTGTTTCCCTTTTTTTGGTGAGCTAATGAATAATTAGATGAGCTCTGCTCTGATTGGCTGGTTTACGGTGAGACCCCGCCCATGATGATCACACAGAAGCACCTGGAACTAAATAAAATGAGGCTCTGTGTAAATAAGCTCCACCCTCTTACTATTTAGTTAGCTATGCTAGTTACTTGGCGCTAATGCTAGTCGCTAACGTTAGCTATGCTAGCTACTGGCTCCATCTGGACACCAACACACAGTAGAGTAAAGTTGATCCTCACTATGGAGCTCTCAGTTTAAGATGGTCTGCTCCAACCGCCACACACGGATACAATCACACAGCATGGCTGCTACTTACAGGCTGCTGTTGGGGTGGTGGTGCTAATAAAGGTGGAGCTGCTCCTCTCTTCAGTCTCTTCAGGGTCAGACGCTGAGCGGAGCTGCTCCGTATTGTCCAGAGAGGTTTGGGAATCTGTCCGGAGTGGAATGTGCAGACTGCAGGATTAAAGGTGTTCCGGGATCCTGTTAGAGATGTGGGAGCTGGAGTTCCTGTTCTCCAGCTTGTTTTGGGAATTTTCCATTCCACCTTAAATGGTGCTCCAGGACATTCTGTACAAGCTGCAGGATTTAAGGTGGAACGGAACACTGGATTAAGAAGCTGGTGAACAGGAAGAACTTCAGCCTGGTGTAAAGACAATGTACCGCTGACAGTCGGGGGTCCTTGGGAAGGGAACGGAAAGTCCCGACATTCCCTTATCCCAGCCTGGAACGCTGGAGTTCTCCACATAGCCCACCATGTTGGTTCTGTAGCTCAGTAGTGGTTGTATGTAAATGTTGGGGGGGGGGTTGGGGGGAATATTAATGAGACTGTTCTGTAACAGTAGGAATTTGATTTGGGAATCAGCCTGTTTCCCTGTTCTCGTTTGGGAATTCAGGATTTGGATTTGAAGGAGGAGCCACAGTGTTTGAGGGTCACGGTGTGTCAGTTGTGTGTCCTAATACACCTATCTACGGCCAGCCTGTGATCTCGTCGTGGAGCAGCATGACCACCGTCAGCTCCTCTCTTCCTCTCCTGTCCGCGTTGTCTCTTTCTCCTCCATGTGTCAATAGCCATTGTGCCAGCCCTGAACGACCGTGGCACCGGCCTCCGCTGAATACTGGATTGACCAGTAAGCGCTGAACAGCTGACTGGCCCGAAGCCAGAGGTTCGTCTGAATGCAGGCCAACATACAGGGCTCTTCATGACCACGGGCCGGACATCTTGGGTGACGGGTCACAGCTGTTCAGCCCCCACACACACGCACACACACACAAACGCACACAGACCCAACAAACAGCAGAGGCGGTTTCCACCAGTGTGCACTGTGCGCCTGAGAACAGACGTCCAGCCCAGCGAGGGCTCTTCATCTTCAAACAGTGTATCGAAAGGAACATACGCCACGCTGTCCTTGTCTCTCTCGCTCTCTCCTCTTTCCCTTTCTCTGTCTCTCTTCTCCCTCGGCCTCCTGGTCACAGTTCATCCCGCCGTGTCATTCTCCCTGAGCTTGCTGGACAGCTGTTTACAGCGTGGAAGCTAAAACCGGTGTGAGTTTAGATGTTCGGCGATGTCCTGGCACGGAGGAAGCGTGGAAGCTGCTTTAGTCTCGGAGCTCCAGGCGTGTATCTGCATGATGCGGCCAGTCGGTTTGGATCAGGTCATATCATTATTGAATGAGGAGTCTGTAAACAGAATCAGTGGCGTGACATGAAAGCGAAAACCGCGCTGGCGCTTGCCGGATCATGCTACCTGACACTTTTAACTGATCTCTGACTTTAGGCTAACGTCCTTTAGCTTTGACTGACACTAGGCTTTAATTAGGTCTCTACCAGAACAGTAATAACAGAGTTCACCACACAGCCTCCGTAGTGAAGGGCTCGGTGGTGTCGGCTTGAGATCAGTAGGAGCAGAACTCAGGAACGCTGTCCAACACGTCCCTGAACAGTCACACACTCACTCACCGTACTAAAACGTTCCGAATATGGATGTTTCGGTGATGACCGTTCTTTGCGTGGATGTATTCCTCACTTTGTGTTTAAATTCACACCGTGTGGCAACGAGGGACCGGGATGCAGTCTCACTTCCTGCTCCAAGATGCAGGGGTGTGTCTAAAATAAAGCTCCGCCTATAGCCTAAAGGTGCTGCATTTGGCCAATGAGCTGAAAACCTGGGGGCTAAATGTTAAAAAAAAAAAGTTTTGGATTTAAAAATTGAGATCATTGTAAATTTAAATCCTTCGACATCTTTAAAAGCGTTATGTATAAGAAGTTGGATTTTCAGACGATGGAGGTCTGGATTTTTAATCCCACTCCTGCTGGAATTGGCCCTGCTCACGCCCATAGCGTTTGTCCCGCTCTCATCCGCAACCTGGACATTTCAGTCCAGTACACTAATATGCTACATCTGTACTGTAAACTGTAAACCTGAACACCGGGCTGCTGTTCTCCTACCTGCACTGCACATTTTGTACATCTTATACTGTTTATAACTACACACTGAACTGCACACACAGGTACCTCAACACACTGTACGTGTACACTTACGCCTCCTGTATATGCGAACAGGACCTCAGTTCTGGTGTTCACATTCTGACATACACATACGGCTCTACACACTTTGCACACGTCATATACATACACCATATATATAAAATAATATATATATATATATATATATATATATATATATATACACACAATATATAAAAATAATATATATATTTATTTATTTATATATATATATATATATATATATATATATATATATATATATATATATATATATATATATATATGTATGTATGTATGTGTGTGTGTGTGTGTGTGTGTGTGTGTGTGTATATGTGTATATATATATATATATATATATATATATATATATATATATATATTTATTTATTTATTATTATTATTATTATTATTATTTATGTATTTTTTAATCAATTTTTTTTTTTTTATCTACATTTTTTTAAATAATAAAAAAAAAATCCCAGTCTACAGGGAATTCTCCTCGGAATTGTGCCAGGGAAGGCCTCCGCCAAATCTGGCCCTCCAAAGCGTGCCAGTACATTGATGTGGCCTACATCCGGAACCTCGTCCAGTCCCAGCTGTTATTGGTGCTGGTGGAGGTGTTACACGCTGGTACGGTTCAGTCACAGGGTTTTCCAGTTCACTGTATGGAATGCAGTGGTGGCAGCAGAGCTCTTTATACCCGCGTCGCATGCCAGTGAACGTTTATACCCGTGTAATTATAGCCATTGGAATGTGCTTCTAGAATAGACGGATGCGCTGCATGCACTGTGCGTCTGAGTATAAGAGCTTGCAGACGGGTAATGATAACCATTAGACATACTGAGTAGTTTCGGTGCTTTGCTGTGTGGAGTTGATTGAAACCGGCCTGACTGTTATCACATCACCATGAGAGTCAGTGCTGGGAACCCCGCATGTCCACACCTTCTGTTCTGAGGCCTAATAAACAGACCTCCTGGTTCTATATTCCCGCTGTTAATTGGAAGGGACAGCTCGTCAGGCCTGCCTTCGGAATGACGGGTGGTTACGGTTTCCTCCTCTTCATGCTGATCCACATGAAGCGCATGAGGTTAGCTCTGTCGGTAGTAATGACATGCTGTAGAAAGTTAGAGGTTTGTCACAGTCAGCGTACAAGCAGTCCGGCCACACCGTACGTCCTCAATTAGTAGAACTGCGCACCGCACTCTTTCGTAACGGGGTGCAGCACGACATCGGAGCTGCTGTGAAATCCAGACAGCTATCAGTAACATCTGGAAACACGGGAATGGTCAGCTCCACTGACCGTACAGGACACTCTGTAGGTGTGCAGGTCCAGACTGTAGTCCATCTGTTTCTCTGTGTACTGTATTACCCTGTTCTTCAATGGTCAGGACCCCCACAGGACCACCACAGAGCAGGTATGATGTGGGTGGTGGATCATTCTCAGCACTGCAGAGACACTGACGTGGTGGTGGTGTGTTAGTGTGTGTGGTGCTGGTGTGAGTGGATCAGACACAGCAGTACTGAGAATGGGTCACCAACCAAAACTGTCCAGGCAGTGTCCTGTGGGCAGCAGCGTCATGTGGGCACTGTCATGTGGGCAGCAGTGTCCTGTGGCGATGTCCTATGAGCAGCAGCGTCCTGTGGGTGACGTCCTGTGGGCGGCGTCCTGTGTCCACTGATGAAGGACTAGAGGATGACCAACACTGCACTGTGCAGCAGCAGATGAGCTATCGTCTCTGACTGTCTATCTACAAGGTGGAGCAGCAAGGTAGGAGTGTCTAATAGAGTGGACAGTGAGTGGACACAGTGTCTCAACACTCCAGCAGCACTGCTGTGTCTGATCCACTCACACCAGCACCACACACACTAACACACCACCACCACCACGTCAGTGTCACTGCAGTGCTGAGAATGATCCACCACCCACATGATACCTGCTCTGTGGTGGTCCTGTGGGGGTCCTGAGCATTGAAGAACAGGGTAATACAGTACACAGAGAAACAGATAGACTACAGTCTGGAGCTGTACACCTACAGGGTGTCCTGTAGGGACAGTGGAGCTGATACAGTGGACAGTGAGTGTAGATATGAGGAGGTGGTTTTAGTGTAATGGCTGATGGGTGTATCTTGACAGTAGAGGGTTATGTAGTTAGTGTTCTGGACCCACCATTTACTCAGAAGAGCATATCAGGATATAGTGGATCACAGTAATGATGAAGTGTTGTTCCTCACGCATGGCGCGTCCGTGTCCTCCAGCCCGACCGCTGGTACACTGCTGTAGTTCTGCTTTCAGTTTCGTTTGTGTTCCCGGTTTAAACCTCACTGTTCCCGTTTTCATGTGTGCCCGTACTGGCCTCTGTGCTGAGATGAGGTTGACCCAGATGCTGGACATGCACCACGCATGTGTCGGTGTATGCCTTGGCAGACATGTCTAATCTATCACCAGAAGCGAGTGAGGGCGCTGAGATATGTGCGCATGGTGGGCATTTACTGGTGGTGAATGGAACCAGACGTCCACCTCTAACAGCCGCCGTGTTTGCTAACCCAACACGCCAGACGTCTCGGTATGGAGCTGTAGAGGTTCCTAATGGAGTCCTGTGATAATCCATCCCATGCAGCTTGAACATCCTCACACAGTTCCTGCAGATGGTGCGGTAGGGGTGGAGGTGGAGGGACACCAGGCCTTCTGGACGTGTGACAACAAACCGTTCATCTCGGTGCTGACCACGGTGCCTCCACACACGGATTCGTTGGGCGTCTCCACCAAGACTAAAGCGGGACTCGTCTCTGAAGATGACCCGCTGCCATTCTGAGTCACTCCATGACAGTCTGGTACGACACCACTGCAGTCTTTGGTGACGGTGACGTGGTGTTAAGGACAGTCGTGGTAACGGCCTGTACGTTTGACGTGAGCTGCGCTGATTCAGAGCTGATCATATAACATTAATGCACTTGTGAATGCAGTCAAACCCTCACAGCAATGTTCCGACATCTAATGTAAAGCACTTCCATAAGAGTAGAGGGTGTGGCACCAGCTCCCCCATTAACACCTTCGCTTCAGCAGACCAGGCTTCATGGCAAGCTGGATGGGCAGCAGCTGGGCTTCTTCCAGGAGAGCTGTGTAAATGGTTAAACTCGTCCGTACCGGGATGGAAGGAAAGTAGAGATGGACTGATCAGAGGTGTTGGGGTGATGAGTGATGGGCTAGGCTGGGCTGTTCCTTACCTCAGAGCAGTACGCCATTCAAACGTAAGCCTGGTGACAGCGTTCCTGGTGAAGATGGATGAGGGTCAGCGGAGCTGTATTAGCGTAGGTGGTTTATTTAAGGTGGAGAAGGGAAGGCGGAGCTCTGTATCCTCTGACTGTTGTTGTTGTTATTGTTGTTGTTGTTGTTGTATTTACTGGGTTTATCTGGGACATTTGGAGTTCATGGCTCCCAAAATGTCAACACCCGTTTTATTCCTCCACTGCGGTTGATGGCAGTGCGGTTGATGGCAGAAGTTGGGAGAACTGAACTGTTGACGAAGTGTTGGGCTAACCACTGTGGTCTCGCTGCTTACAGTGGCAGAATACTGTGTTGTGGCTCCTTTGAAAACCGTGGCATATCTTTCAGCCGTCCATCGCAAACATGTGAACACAGCATCAGGGTCCTTTACTGGACCTGCCGTCTGGTGTTAGTGGTCTGATCCTTACTGTACTGGGTGAGTGATGGTCTCGGTGTGGTATCAGGTTAGTGGTGTTAGTGGTCTGATCCTTACTGTACTGGGTGAGTGATGGTCTCGGTGTGGTATCAGGTTAGTGGTGTTAGTGGTCTGATCCTTACTGTACTGGGTGAGTGATGGTCTCTCAGTGTGGTATCAGGTCAGTGGTGTTAGTGGTCTGATCCTCACTGTACTGGGTGAGTGATGGTCTCTCGGTGTGGTATCAGGTTAGTGGTGTTAGTGGTCTGATCCTCACTGTACTGGGTGAGTGATGGTCTCTCGGTGTGGTATCAGGTTAGTGGTGTTAGTGGTCTGATCCTCACTGTACTGGGTGAGTGATGGTCTCTCGGTGTGGTATCAGGTTAGTGGTGTTAGTGGTCTGATCCTCACTGTACTGGGTGAGTGATGGTCTCTCGGTGTGGTATCAGGTTAGTGGTGTTGGTGGTCTGATCCTCACTGTACTGGGTGAGTGATGGTCTCTCGGTGTGGTATCAGGTTAGTGGTGTTGGTGGTCTGATCCTCACTGTACTGGGTGAGTGATGGTCTCTCGGTGTGGTGTCAGGTTAGTGGTGTTAGTGGTCTGATCCTCACTGTACTGGGTGAGTGATGGTCTCTCGGTGTGGTGTCAGGTTAGTGGTGTTAGTGGTCTGATCCTCACTGTGCTGGGTGAGTGATGGTCTCTCGGTGTGGTATCAGGTTAGTGGTGTTAGTGGTCTGATCCTCACTGTACTGGGTGAGTGATGGTCTCGGTGTGGTATCAGGTTAGTGGTGTTAGTGGTCTGATCCTCACTGTACTGGGTGAGTGATGGTCTCTCGGTGTGGTGTCAGGTTAGTGGTGTTAGTGGTCTGATCCTCACTGTACCGGGTGAGTGATGGTCTCGGTGTGGTATCGGGTTAGTGGTGTTGGTGGTCTGATCCTCACTGTACTGGGTGAGTGATGATCTCTCGGTGTGGTATCGGGTTAGTGGTGTTGGTGGTTTGATCCTCACTGTACCGGGTGAGTGATGGTCTCTCGGTGTGGTATCAGGTTAGTGGTGTTAGTGGTCTGATCCTCACTGTACTGGGTGAGTGGTGGTCTCGGTGTGGTATCAGGTTAGTGGTGTTAGTGGTCTGATCCTCACTGTACTGGGTGAGTGATGGTCTCTCGGTGTGGTATCAGGTTAGTGGTGTTAGTGGTCTGATCCTCACCTTACTGGGTGAGTGATGGTCTCTCGGTGTGGTATCAGGTTAGTGGTGTTAGTGGTCTGATCCTCACTGTACTGGGTGAGTGGTGGTCTCGGTGTGGTATCAGGTTAGTGGTGTTAGTGGTCTGATCCTCACTGTACTGGGTGAGTGATGGTCTCTCAGTGTGGTATCAGGTTAGTGGTGTTAGTGGTCTGATCCTCACTGTACTGGGTGAGTGGTGGTCTCGGTGTGGTATCAGGTTCAGACTCATATGGATACATAGCCAATCTAGCCAGTTCAGTTTTCCCAGTAAACATTCCCATGCTGTGGAGGCACTGTGGACCGACCTTGCAGTGACCCCTGCCTTTTATTTGTCTCTTTGGGCAGCTAAAGGCATGGAAGCCGATTCCCAGCAGATGGACAGTTTTGGCTCTGTCCAGTCACGGATAATAGAGCCGCTCCGGCACAGCGGACTGATGCCGTACGGGCCCGGATCAGTATGACTCAGCTAATCAGCCATAACAGAGCAGTGGAGAAGTTCAGCAGCTCTCCGAGGATGAGAGGGACGGGAGGAGGGCCGCGGTTTAGGACGGAGTCGGAGCGCGGCCTTCAGCGTGAGGCTCATTAGATTAGCTCTCAGAAGAAGCTCTTTGTTGTTTGGGTTGCTGTGAGTGGTGCGCTCTGAAGCCCGGGGTCAGTTAAAGGTGACTTCTGATCCTCGTGGCTGCTGGCGCCTCCTTCGCTCGGAATGGTTTCAGTTCGGTGCGGAGCCTGACTGGAGGAGAAGGTGGCTCAGATGTCTGAAACCTCACCTTCCCCCACATTAGCAGCAGGTTCTGAGCCAGCAGCGGCTTTAGGTGAATAACAGACTGCTTTTGTTTACCGCTACAGGAAAAGTGTTAATCACTGGCATTGTTTTCCCATGTTTATTCCCAAGAACTTTAGAAGGTTGTTGCTTGGTAACTGAAGGAAAAGCTTTAGATGCCTGTGATTGGTTGAGACTGCTGTGCATGTTCTGTTTAATAATCAGATATTCTCTATGAATAATTCTGCTCAGGGATTGACAGAGGTGGAAGACGTAGAGACCCCCAGAATACAGTCCTCCTCCAGGGTCAATAGAGTGTCCTCTTTTAGACCTCCACTGGAGTACTAAAGTATGTACCTTCAAATGTACTTAAGTACTATAAAGTAGCAGTAGTACTGTAAGTAGTGTGTTGGTGTACAGTAACTCAGTAAGTGTAATGTGTTAGTGTGCTGTAAGTAGTGTGTCGGTGTACAGTAACTCAGTAAGTGTAATGTGTTAGTGTGCTGTAAGTAGCGTGTCGGTGTACAGTAACTCAGTAAGTGTAATGTGTTAGTGTGCTGTAAGTAGTGTGTCGGTGTACGGTAACTCAGTAAGTGTAATGTGTTAGTGTGCTGTAAGTAGTGTGTTGGTGTACAGTAACTCAGTAAGTGTAATGTGTTAGTGTGCTGTAAGTAGTGTGTCGGTGTACAGTAACTCAGTAAGTGTAATGTGTTAGTGTGCTGTAAGTAGTGTGTTGGTGTACAGTAACTCAGTAAGTGTAATGTGTTAGTGTGCTGTAAGTAGTGTGTTGGTGTACAGTAACTCAGTAAGTGTGATGTGTTAGTGTGCTGTAAGTAGCGTGTCGGTGTACGGTAACTCAGTAAGTGTAATGTGTTAGTGTGCTGTAAGTAGCGTGTCGGTGTACGGTAACTCAGTAAGTGTAATGTGTTAGTGTGCTGTAAGTAGTGTGTTGGTGTACAGTAACTCAGTAAGTGTAATGTGTTAGTGTGCTGTAAGTAGTGTGTCGGTGTACAGTAACTCAGTAAGTGTAATGTGTTAGTGTGCTGTAAGTAGCGTGTCGGTGTACGGTAACTCAGTAAGTGTAATGTGTTAGTGTGCTGTAAGTAGCGTGTTGGTGTACAGTAACTCAGTAAGTGTAATGTGTTAGTGTGCTGTAAGTAGTGTGTTGGTGTACAGTAACTCAGTAAGTGTAATGTGTTAGTGTGCTGTAAGTAGCGTGTTGGTGTACAGTAACTCAGTAAGTGTAATGTGTTAGTGTGCTGTAAGTAGTGTGTTGGTGTACAGTAACTCAGTAAGTGTAATGTGTTAGTGTGCTGTAAGTAGCGTGTTGGTGTACAGTAACTCAGTAAGTGTGTAATGTTGTTAGTGTGCTGTAAGTAGCGTGTCGGTGTACAGTAACTCAGTAAGTGTAATGTGTTAGTGTGCTGTAAGTAGCGTGTCGGTGTACAGTAACTCAGTAAGTGTAATGTGTTAGTGTGCTGTAAGTAGCGTGTCGGTGTACAGTAACTCAGTAAGTGTAATGTGTTAGTGTGCTGTAAGTAGTGTGTTGGTGTACGGTAACTCAGTAAGTGTAATTTTCCCATTCCACCTTAAATGGCGGCGCTGTTAACAGCAGCTGCCATCGGCTCTTAATGAAAGTGCGGCACCATTTAAGGTGGAATGGGAAAATTGAAACGAGACGCCACACTTCGGAGTGAATGGGACTTTTTAAATCTTGGGACAATGTTTACGCTGCACACTGAGCTCCATTATTTCCCAAACGGGAGGAATGTTTGCTTTTCCAAGGTGTGTGCTCTTTATTACGGCTTGGCAGGGCTGAGGTCCATGCTTCCGAATGTTGCTTGTATGAAGTGCACCACTGAAGCTGAAGGGCTTTGTAAAGGGGCGGCACCAGAGGGATTTTTTTTTTTCGGAAGAGCCGGTTTTCCGTGAAGAGCACTGAGCTTCTCAGAACCCATAATTCAGTCATATGTTCAGATTCCTCTCTTTAATGGATCTTTTTTTGGACCCGGTGCTGATATCTTCATGGCCATGGCAGGGCTTCCACAGAGCCTATCTCGCTCCCGCCAGGTGCGCGGGGTGGGAGGAGGGGAGGCCTTCCCGGCCGTTATCCCTGCGAGGTCATGGAAGGTCACACGAAGAGCGAGAGGAGGGGACGGATCAAAAGGAGCCTGTGCACGGTGGGCTCTGGTGTGCCCTGAGCACCCGCTCTGGATCTCTCTTTAATTAGGGCGGGTTCTGTGTCCGAAGGGGAGAGCGGGGTCGGCACAGCTGCCGGGACTAGGAGTGAGATTCC
>JAMWET010002491.1:42500-51744 GCA_024036415.1 Prochilodus magdalenae
GTTGTTGTTGTTATTGTTATTTATTGTTTTTATTATTATTATTATTTTATTATGGTGCTATAATCATATTGCACCTTTCATACAGTGTGCATCCCAAAATACTGTATGGCAGGCTTTTTTTTTAAGTCCAAACAACAACAACAACAACAACAACATTATTATTATTATTATTATTATATAAATATATAAATATTTATTATAAATATAAATGAAGTTACGAAGATTCAATACATACAACACATACAGTTTAAAGATGACACTTTATTGATCCTAAAGGAAACTGTAGTAAATGTTACATTAACAGTAGCATAAATTAATAAAAAATAGAAATAGAAAATAAAACAAAATAACATAAAAGTCAATAAATACAACATACACAATTATACTGGCCAAATAAAACTTCAGTTATAGGTGTAAATACGATCATACTCCTCCATATCTCCACCTCTAATATATATTTAGTGGTGTAAAAACTTTGATCTCTTTTTCTGCACAGTGTAAAAGCTCTAGCTCTCCTTTCAGGTTAGTGAATATTCATGAGGGACCGACCAATAGAATCGCTCCAAACCTGCTTAGTAATAAACCTTGTTCTATCAGCTCCACTGCAGGGTAAGGGAGCTCCATCCTCCTGTACAGCTCCACTCTGGAGGGGTTTAAGGTGGACCGGATAATTCCATGAGAGGGTTTTAAGGTGGACTGGATAATTCCACAAGAGGGTTTTAAGGTGGACTGTATAATTCCACGAGAGGGTTTTAAGGTGGACTGTATAATTCCATTCTGGAGGATTTTAAGGTGGACTGTATAATTCCATTCTGGAGGATTTTAAGGTGGACTGTAAAATTCCATTCTGGAGGATTTTAAGGTGGACTGTATAATTCCATTCTGGAGGATTTTAAGGTGGACTGTATAATTCCATTCTGGAGGATTTTAAGGTGGACTGTAAAATTCCATTCTGGAGGATTTTAAGGTGGACTGTATAATTCCATTCTGGAGGGGTTTAAGGTGGACTGGATAATTCAATGAGGGATTGTTTATAGTTTGATGTCTTAGGATAACAACACATGGATTAGGACGCTGATCCCTGTGCAAACAGCCTTTATTGCGGAAAGGCTGCATTTAAATGCCACAGCAACTACAGCAGGAATTCCGGAGACGTCTGTTAGTCCTGGACAGACTAGCTGCGGGATACTGGAGTTGGGATGTAGCTTGCAATGTATTCAAGAGCTCATTGGCATTCAGCTAAACATGGTCGTCTCACTGCACACTTTACTGACTACAGTGTGGTAGCAGCCCCGTTACCGCTCGCTGGCTCGCTACAGAGCCACCCTAGTTGAGACCCTTTAGCCTGTTGGTCCAGGTCAGTGCCCAGCGGGTGCAGAACCCTGGGTGTGGCTTTAGCACCTTCAGAGGACACGCCCCCAGAGTTTCAGAGAGTACTGCTTATTTTTACTTCTAATTTTCTGAATGTGGTCGTGATGGGAACCGGGGTCACCATGAAGCTGCCCAGAAGGAGGTGTGGGAGTGCGGTGGTGTTGGGAAGGAGGATAAAGGTGACCAGGATCAATAACTGATGATAAGTTTAGACTGATATGATCAATATTTATTGAGCTACACATACAGAAGCCTGTCTCTCAGTATGGCGTCGGGCCGCCGTGTTTGCTAACCCAACACGCCAGACGTCTCGGTATGGAGCTGTAGAGGTTCCTAATGGTGTCCTGTGATAATCCATCCCATGCAGCTTGAACATCCTCACACAGTTCCTGCAGATGGTGCGGTAGGGGTGGAGGTGGAGGGACACCAGGCCTTCTGGACGTGTGACAACAAACCGTCCATCTTGGTGCTGACAACGGTGCCTCCACACACGGATTCGTTGGGCGTCTCCACCAAGACTAAAGCGGGACTCGTCACTGAAGATGACCCGCTGCCATTCTGAGTCACTCCATGACAGTCTGGCAGGACACCACTGCAGTCTTTGGTGACGGTGACGTGGTGTTAAGGACAGTCCGGAAGCTACAGCATAACCGCAAAAAGGTCGGACTTGTTTACTGTACTGAAACCGCATGGCGTGTTGATATATGACTGACTGTCCTGAACGCCCTGTCGCCCTGATCTCGGCAGGAGTTACGATGCCTCTGCAGTGCGGTGCTCATTAAGCCCACACAGCGAGAGGTGAATAAAACCTTCCCAAGTAGCGGCTATCGTCCAGATACCTGTAAATCATTGGGAATTGGGATCATTAAAATTTATGACCCTGGCTGCGTGTACAGTGTTTCATTGTGTCAGGGGACCTTCCAGAGGAGTGTTTGGGGATGGGTTATTGTGGAGTTGAGAAATCCAACAGTGGTAAATAATTCTGAGAGGGCCGGACGGTGATGTGATATAATCATGGTCATGATCACAGTCCTACCTGTATCAGCAGACGTTTGATTAAACATTAAACAGATCTGACAGATGTTATATGACTTGTCGTTTGTCATGAAGGATCGGGATATTGAGGTCAGGCTGGATAACCTCACTGAACTACCTGCAGTACACTCTACTCTAGCGACCCTACCAACACCATTCAGCACGGCAACCTCCAAACCCAGACTCGTCCATCAGATCGCCGGACGGAGAAGCGTGATTGGTCACTCCAGAGAACACGCCTCCACTGCTCTAGAGTCCAGGGGCGGAGCTTTACACCACTGTGTTCCACGCTCTGCACTGCGCTTGGTGATGTAAGGCTGGGATGCAGCTGCTCGCCATGGAAACCCATTCCATGAAGCTCTACACACTGTTCCTGAGCTGATCTGAAGGACACAGGAAGTTTGGAGGTCTGTAGTGATGGACTCTATAGAAAGTTGGTGACCTCTGTGACCTATGACCCTCAGCATCCGGTGACCTCGCTCTGTCATTGTACGTGGTCTACCATTTCCTGGCTGCTGTCGTTCCCGATCACTCCCACTGTGTTCTAATCCCACTGACAGTGGACTGTGGAATATTTAGTAGGAGGGAATTTCACCACTGGACTTGTAGCACAGGTGGAGCATCCTATCACGGTACCACGCTGGAGTTCACTGCGCTCCTGAGAGCGACCCATTCTCTCACTAACGTCTGTAGGAGCAGTCTGCGTGTATAGGTGCTCGGTTTTATACACCTGTGGCCATGGAACCGTACGCACTAGCACCGCCATGCTGCAGTTCAGGTTAGCAGCGGTAAGAGAGCGACATGCTAACAGTCACAGACCCTGTAAACCTTTTCACAGTCGCTTCCTCGTTAATTCAGCTCCACTGTGGGTTAAGAAGGGTTCAGTTCTTTCACTCCAGTGCGCTTGTTAACACGTCCGGGTCCGAACCTCCACTGAGCGGCTGAGGTCGGTCTGTTCACCGTGCTGCAGTTCTGTGGTCACGGTAGTTTAAATCCAGTCCAGGAAACAAGCTACCATTCTAGATCTCTCTCCGAGCTGAGAAGAGGAGAGCCTGCAAGCGGTACGCTGAGATCACACTTTACAGTCGTACTACACCCCTACAACACACTCGGCTTGGTGGCAGTGGGCTCCAATGTTAGCTAGCCATAGCTAGCGCACCTAGCTAACGTTAGCTCCCACTGGTAAACACCAAACTGGCTCTCTGTGGAGACCCTTGACTGGTCTGTGGGTTTTAGAGGGAGTTGCTATGAACCCGCATCCTCATGTTTTTCGGTTGTTAGCTGGTTTATGTGCTGTCCAGCTAAAGCTAATACAGCTAGCCTTAGCTCTGCTTTAGCGAGGCAGCTAGCTCTCTCCACCAGCCCTGCTCTGACAGACAAGCCCAACAACGGAAGACGTGACTTCATAGCAGGAATCAGCCTAAAGACCACAGAGAGTATATCGAGTATCTCCAACGGGACAGTTCGGCTTTGTCAGTAGGTGCTAACGTTAGCTAGGTCAGCTAGCTAGCTAGCATTAGAGCCCTGTGGCTTCAGTCTGTGTTTTCCGTCAGTGGTGTAAGAACTGTAACTCAGCTTCTCAGTTACAGACGCTCCTCTTCTCCTTCTCACCGCAAGGAAGAGCTAGGATGAAACCTGAGTAGTTCCTTTGTACACAGTAGAGCCCAAACAGGATGAGACAGGATCAGTTTCCAGCCTTTCCTAAAGTCTTGGAATTAACCAGGCTGTATTTTTGCTACTGGGCCCTTAAGACTGATATATGCAAACGAGCCCTGCTCCTATTGGCTACATGAAGCCTCATTTTAAAGCTGGGGTTGAAATTAAAATTTTCGCTTCGGTTTTAACTTGAGTGGGTGGAGCTAAACGGGTGTAGGCTGCAGATATAGGTGGATGAATGGGTTTTTATGACATCACAAAAACAACAAATTCAAAACATCCAAACAACACGTGCCTGATTTCCGTATATGGACTGTGTGGACCGGGAAGGACGTGCCGTGCCTCCAGTTTACTAGGGCATATGAGCTCTTTAATGCATTACAAGCTACATCCCTGTTGCAGCATGTTAGTATCCCACAGCCCGTCTTTCCAGGAAACGTCTTGCCGGCATTACAGACGCCGCCGGTATTCCAGTTGTCGTTGTTGTTGCGCGAGTTTCCATGCGTTTAAACGCAGCCTTTCAGCAACGCTGGCTGTTTGCACAGGGACGCGTGTCCTAATGCATGTTTAAGCAGCTTCCTCTCTATAGGCCGCTTATCCTGTGTAATCGCTCCTATGGCTCGGCTATGGAAGCACTCAGGCTGTTGAAACCCGTCCGGCGCTATTAGCTGTAATATCATATCAGTGCTTCTGGAGTCCCGGGCTGGTAATTATTCATTAGGCCTCGCTGCCCTTGTTCCCACACTAAAGCTCTTAGTAATGATCTGCTCATTTTGGGCTTATGAGTCATGTAAAGGAGGCCTCGTGCTCATGCGCAAGCGTTGCAGCCTTTATTTGCCGCTGGAGCTAATCGCTCCCCCCATCGGTTTTTTAGATTAGCGGTGGGTAAATAGCGGCGCAGGGAGCTATTTGCAGAATTGTTCGCGCCCGACCGAGTAGAAGAGCCTTTTCCTGAGCCAAGATTCTAGATAAAATGTTTCTGTTTCCTGTTAAAGGAGCAAGTCCCACGCTAATGAACCCACTGAAGATGTGAACGGAGAGAACCCATACAGCACAATACACAATATAACAGCCATCGTCCAACAGAGAGCAGCTGCACACAGAAGGAGGTGTGGGAGTGTCGGGTGTTGTGGGAAGGCAAGATAAAGGGAGACCAGGGATCAATAACTGTGTGATACAAGTAGACTGATATGATCAATATTTATTGAGCTACACATACAGAAGTCCTGTCTCTCAGTATGGCGTCGGTCCGCCGTGCTAACGCCAAAACACCCAGACGTCTCGGGGTATGGAGCGGTAGAGGTTCTCTAATGGAGTCTGTGTGATAATCCATCCCAGGCAGCTTGAACATACCCTCGCACACCTTTGGTCGCGTTACTGCGTAGGTCCTATCAGATGTGCTGCTGTGAGGGTGTGGAGGTTGGCGGTGGACGAGGGACAACAGGTCTTCTGGACGTGTGACCAGCAAAACAGTTCAGACTCGGTGGCTGGGACCATCGGTGCCTCCACACACGATGGGGGATTCGTTGGTGCGTCCGTCCACCCAAGACTAAAAAGAGGACTCGTCAACTGAAGATGACCCACTGCCATCTGAGTCACTCCAGACAGTCTGGATACGACACCCACTGCAGTCTTTGGTGGCGTGGAAGTGTGTGTTAAGGACAGTCGTGGTAACGGTCTGTGTGCATGTAGTCCTGCGTGGTGCAGCCGTCTGCCGATGGTGCTGCACCAACAGGAGGACTCATGGAGGACACCACTGCTCGCTGGTCAAACTTCAAGCCAGGAATCGTGGATACCCTGGTCCTCCTGCCCTAACGAAAGTCCCAGTTTAGATCCCAGTCGGAATACTGGTCAGGAAAACCGCTGTGTGATATTTTGCCCTACTCGAGTTGTACTTCAGAGCACCACCCGTCTGGAGGCTTCCTTGCCCAGTGTTACTGCAGCTGCTTTAATCCGATAGAGGCTCTGAATCTGGAGTGCGGGGTCGTGCGAGGTTCCTCTCGCTCACGCCGGCCTCTGAGAGACGACAGCGTGCTTATGTAATCGGTCTGGGGCCGACTCATGTGAAGCGCAGTCCTTACATGCTCCCCCGTTTCCCTCCCGCTCCGTCGCTCTCTGCAGCTCTCCTCTCACTCCTGTGGAAGAGCCGGACTCGGCCTGAGCGCAGCTTTAACAGCTCAGTGAATTTCCGCTTCGCCTGCGCGCTGCGTTAGTCACTGGACCTGCTACAACAGGCACCTTAAAGGGGAATTCCACCGGTTTGTTTCTGTATCTGCTTAACTTCAGGTTTTGAAGGCGTATAACAGAGCCAGGTCAGCGTGGGTCTGGTGTGAAGCGCTCCGTAATGGGCCGAGTCAGATTGTCCACAGTGGTGGTGAATGGAACCAGCACAGACAGGCTCTTTCTTCTCTCTGTTATGGTTGCAGGTGGAATGAAAAGCCTCGTGATGTAACGGTACATAGGTGTAACATTGATTACCTGTGTTATCTTGAGCTGGTTAAAGGTCACCTGGCATGTTTAAGGTGGTAGTAGCTCCAGGCTCCTGCAGATGGTGCTGCACGAGGATGGTGGGGCTATAAACACCTGTGGGGTGTGAGTGACGGGATCCATAGATTGGGAAGAGGTGCTACAGTGCAGGGAATGTCTCGTTCCATGTGTGGAAAACGCTCCAGAGCAGATGTTAATGATTGGCTAAAAGGAGGGACTGCATGTGGGCGTGGCCAAAGACCATAGTGTGAGGAAGTAGCTGAATCTGCAGGTGTATGGAAGCGTAACGGTCATACAGGGTCTAACAAGCAGTGATATCACAATCCCAGTCACACGGGAATTTCTCCTCGGGAATTGTGTCCAGTGGAAAAGGCCTCCACCAAATTTACCCCACCAAAGTGTTGTCTGAAACATTTGGTGTGGTTACCTTGTTAACCCCAAATAGCTGGCCAGATGGTTCCTCCAGGTGTTTTTCCCAGGTACTGTGTGGTTCATCGGACGGTCACCTGACCAAAGCTTCTCGGTTTCATTTACGTCTCTGCACAGCATTCCAACATTTTCGGGAAAAGGAAGTTTTACATACGATGTTAAAATCATGTTCCATCCACCTGGTTGAACGAGATTCCCAGTTTCTCAGTGGCCTCCCAAAGCAAACCACACTTTATAGGTTTGGGCTACAGCGTTACAGTGCTGCAGGGAGTCTGTGAGGAAAAGGAAATTCATTATTTCCGGATTTCCGAAGTTTTCCCGTCATCAGCAGTCCATATAAACACCCTGACGACACGTGTAAGGAGTGTGTAGCTGGTGGTTCTAGATAGAAATAGAGGGTCTATATGTGTGTTTGTAGGACATGGAGAAAAACCCCCCCCCCCTGGTCTCCCATCTCCACCACCTTAACTGAATACTTCAACCCACGTTAAGGCAGCCAGGTGTAGGTTCACTGTGGTTCTAGATAGTAAATAGAGTGTATATATGTGTGTTTTGTAAGACATGGAGACCCCTGGTTTGCCATTCTCCACCACCTTAACTGAATACATTTCAACCACGTTCAAGGCAGTCAGGCTTGTAGGTTTCACTGGTGGTTCTAGATAATAAAATAGAGTTTCATGTATGTTTGTTGTAGACCCTGGAAAAAACCCGGTTAGCCCATATCCACACCTGAAATGAATACCTTTAAAAACCCACGTTAAGGCAGTCAGGTGTAGGTTCACGTTGTGGTTCTAGATAGTAAAATAGAGTGGTCTTATATGTGTGTGTAGACATGGGAGACCCCTGGTTGCCCATCTCCACCCACCTTAACTGGACTACATTTCAACCCACGTTAAGGCAATTAGGTGTAGGTTCACTGGTGGTTTCTAGATAGTAAAATACGAAGTTTCTATGTGTGTGTTTGTAGACCTAGAGACTACCTGGTTGCCAATCTACACACCACCTTAACTGAATACAGTTTTTTTTCAACACCACGTTAAAGCAGCACAGCAGGTGTAGGTTCACTGGTGGTTCTAGATAGTAAATAGAGTTTCTGTGTGTGTGTTGTAGACCTGGAGACCCCTGGTTGCCATCTCCACCACCTTAACTGAATACTTTAAACCCACGTTAAGGCAGTCAGGTGTAGGTTCACTGGTGGTTCTAGATAGTAAATAGAGTGTCTGTATGTGTGTTGTAGACATGGAGACCCCTGGTAGCCATCTCCACCACCTTAACTGAATACATTCAACCCACGTTAAGGCAGTCAGGTGTAGGTTCACTGGTGGTTCTAGATAGTAAATAGAGTGTCTGTATGTGTGTTGTAGACATGGAGACCCCTGGTTGCCATCTCCACCACCTTAACTGAATACATTCAACCCAAGTTAAGGCAGTCAGGTGTAGGTTCACTGGTGGGGGGGTGGATGCTAGATAGTAAATAGAGTGTCTGTATGTGTGGGTTGGTAGACATGGGAGACCCCTGGTTGCCCATCTCCACCAACCTTAACTGAATACATTCAACCCAAGTTAAGGCCAGGTCAGGTGATAGGGTCCACTGGTGGTTATAGATAGTAAAATGGAGTTTTCTGTATGTGTGTTGTACGACATGGAGAACCCCTCGAGTAAGCCATCTCCACCAACATTAATCTGAATACATTCAACCCAAGTTAAGGCAGTCAGGTGTAGGTTCACTGGTGGTTCTAGATAGTAAATAGAGTGTCTGTATGTGTGTTGTAGACATGGAGACCCCTGGTTGCCATCTCCACCACCTTAACTGAATACATTCAACCCAAGTTAAGGCAGTCAGGTGTAGGTTCACTGGTGGTTCTAGAGATAGTAAATAGCGTGTCTGTATGTGTGTTGTAGACATGCGAGACCCTGGTTGCCATCTTCCACCACCTTAACTTAAATAAATTCAACCCAAGTTAAGGCAGTCAGGTGTAGGTTCAACTGGTGGTTCTAGATAGGTAAATGGGAGTTCTGTATGGTGTGTTTGTAGACATGGAGACCCCTGGTAAGCCATCTCCACCACCTTAACTGAATACATTCAACCCACGTTAAGGCAGTCAGGTGTAGGTTCACTGGTGGTTCTAGATAGTAAATAGAGTTTCTGTATGTGTGTTGTAGACATGGAGACCCCTGGTTGCCATCTCCACCACCTTAACTGAATACATTCAACCCACGTTAAGGCAATTAGGTGTGGGTTCACTGGTGGTTCTAGATCGTCAAT